>JAPYZB010000721.1:0-23397 GCA_030522745.1 Eupelmus kiefferi | reverse complement strand
ACGCCGACTCCGAGTGTACTAAATTAACTTTGTTTAGATAAGTGTAGGAAATATTATTGGGTGATAAAGTTAAAACGAGTTTCAGTTTAGTGTCGGTGTAAAAAAGTATTAAAAAGTCTTGCATGTTGAAATTTACACTTCAGCCACTTTTTTTATCAATGTTTATTCATTTTTAAAAAATATTATGAAAGTTGTACAAAAAATATTAATATTATTAATTAATTAATTAATCGTTTATTAAACTTATTAATTTTAGATTATAATTAAAAGTAGTGTTGAACTTGAGAAGTTAATTTTTTTAAACTTAAACATTTTAAGAGTAATTATATTGAT
Organism: Eupelmus kiefferi; assembly: GCA_030522745.1. Classification (NCBI taxonomy): domain Eukaryota; kingdom Metazoa; phylum Arthropoda; class Insecta; order Hymenoptera; family Eupelmidae; genus Eupelmus; species Eupelmus kiefferi. Next base: position 23,064 of record JAPYZB010000721.1, on the reverse strand, counting down.
TATTATTAAGTTAAAAAAAATTAAGTGGAAATTAATCCGAAAGTTTTCAGCAACGTTTAGCTAGAGTGGTAGAACCATGAAAGACAAAACGTTCTTTAATTAATAAACAATAAAGACTTTTAATTTATCTCATTCTCACATTAACAAAGTATATCAGATTAAGAATTTGAAAAATTATTAATTGGACTTTGGATTAACAACAGGTAGAGTTTTAATAAAACCAAAAGTTACAACAGTTTTTTAATTATGCCCTACAGAGAGAGGGTCACCAAAAATTTTGACTAATTAACGCCATCTAGAGTAGACCTATGGTTTGGTTGGTTATATATACATGTCACATAGGAAGATTGCCTACCTTGTTTTCATTATAAATTATATGATCAGTAGGAATATTTTATAATTTAATATCAAAATTATCGGTAAGGCAGTATTTGGTTATTAAACTGAATTATGAATGTATGATAAGAATGTAAAAAATTAATCATTTCCTTTATATTTTTTTAAAAATGTAACTTTTAGGTTATCTTTTTTACTAACAGTATGCACAGCATTATCTGATAATTATAATATTATTGCAGTGACAGACATGGAAGAAGAATGTTTCCCAGCTATATCCATGAACACAGCATCGGGAAGGGATTCCTCAAGATCAACACCAGAACCTTTTTCATCGTCTTCGGACAATGTTGAGATAACAAGGCCAAATCACCTCTGCAACGATGAGACGGATGAATGCACAATTATTAAAGGAGAGCCTCTCAGTGCACCATGCAGTCCTTGCACATCAGATCCATCTATTCTTTTAGAGGAGAAAAGTACTGTTGCTATCTCACCTCACAGTCTCCATCTAACAGGATTTGCCTCACAAACAAGTGACAGTGAAGAAGAGGATGAAGAAATTCAGCAGGTATAATTATTAACTTTATCTAATCAGTCAAGAATGGTTAAGATAATAATAATCTCATAGTACAGATTCAATTGTATTCAATGTGTACAAATATACAAGTTAGCAAATAAAACTGCATAAATACATTTGATAAAATGGTACACAATTTATTAAGATAAGATAATGACTTCTAATTTTGATTTAAAGCTTGTAGTAAAATAATTTACTTTCTCAAATTTTCTTAATGTTAATTATTTATTTTTTGAGTTTTAATAATAATAAATAAAATAATAATAAATATAAACCCTAATTCTCGTTTTAATTAACTGATGATTTTAAATTATATAAATCATATATTCAAATAAATTATTGTATTATTTACTCAAAATCACTTATTAATTTTTTTTTTTATTTTCAGGAATTTAAAGTCGAGACCTTTGACGTACCATGCGACGACGCGATGGACCAGACGTCGAACCAGGACTTGCCGCCGACACCGCCTAGTAGCGCGAGTTCAGACAGTGAAGGCACAGTCTCAGCCTCCTGCTCGCCCGAGCGCAGAGATTCCCACGGCTCCGTCCACGTGCAAAGCCTGAGGGGCTTCCTCCAGCCGAGGCTATACGTCACGGCGAACGGCACAATCGGTCAGCACACCACCACCACGCGCCAGCCCATACACACACCCTTGATTTCTTGTCAACCGGTAAGATTTTGCTTTTCATTAGAAATAATTAAAAAATAATTTTTTAGGATAGTATTAAAAGTAAAAAGTATAGTTTTCATACAGAGAATTGTTGTTATTTTATATATTAGAAATATATCGTTGCTTAAAAATTTTGCGACCGAGAAAAACAAAGAAATTTCCGTAATATTGATCGCTTTGTCCATTATTGCAGAAGGGCTCCACGGGTGTTCTTGTACTGACCGAGGAGGAAAAGAGGACCTTAATTGCCGAGGGTTATCCCGTACCTACGAAATTGCCTCTTACTAAACAGGAGGAAAAATCGTTGAAAAAAGTGCGAAGGAAAATCAAAAACAAGGTTAGCAAAATAAATAATTAGAATAAAAATTAGTTAATTTTTCTGTAAATAAATCATAATTTAATCTACTATTTTATGATGTACGTTTTTCTAGATATCCGCCCAAGAGTCTCGAAGGAAGAAAAAGGAGTACATGGATGGTCTTGAAAGGCGAGTTACGCTTTTGACGACTGAAAATTCCTCATACAGAGAAAAAGTTTCCACTTTGGAAACTAGCAATCGCCAACTTCTTAAAGAGCTCCAACGCTTGCAGGCGATTATACAACGAAAGTCTTCCTAAATGTATTCCTCCACGAGTTTGCTTAGAACTCAGCAAACGTAAAAAAAAGGTTCATCCCAAAACAGAAAGCGCTAAAGGTTACGTCAAGGGAAATGCTTCGACTGATCGAGTTCAAAAATATGAACATTCTTCAGCAACGTCCAGAAATGTCACGGTTAGCATTTAAAGATTGATCTTAGCATTTAGAATGAAAACGGCATTGGTGCCTTTGTTAATAAGCCGTGCGAGCTTGCACTGAGATATTTTTCAAAGTATACGGACTGTGGCCTTTACTTGAGCCAATGTCTTTATTGTGTCGGGCTTCTATATGCGTGTCTCTGGAGCCCCAAAGAGAAGAAAATAGGGACCTAAAATATTTTATCTAAAAGTTTACATTACCACTTACAGAGTTATTTAGGATAATTAATGAGGCGTGCGCTACGCAACAAAATAATAAAACGAAAACGATGTTCGTACACACATGTCTTATAAAATGTGCTAATCAAATTGTTGATTAAGTGATTGTACAAAAAGGGATAATGTTACTTTTGAATCCCTTTAATCAATGAACGTCGTTTTTCAAACGTGCAAAGTTAAAAACGATTTAATCTACAGATGATGTATATAGAAAGTTCTTTTTTTAAGGCAACGAATGATAAAAGTGAAACATTCTTCTTAAGTCATGCCTTACTTTAACGCGATTGCTCTTATGGTCATAATTGTCATTATGGACTGTTGCCAAATCATCGGGAGACGTGCAAGTGAATGCGAGTTATCATAAATCGATATTTTCATCTGCATCATCATTATTCATTTTTTCCTATTTTTTATCTTCCTAAAATAAACGTGTGATTGAATGAGCGCTTTTGATTTTTTATTTGATATAATTAAAGGAGGATGCAGGCATTTTTTTACAAAATACATTTCTAAATGTTTTTAATTCTATTGATGCCTGCTAATTTTAATCGCTTTAAAGATCTCGTTATAATGAAAAAAATATATATAAATATATATATTAATGAATATTTGATATTTTAACAGATTTATTCAAACGTCTTTTTCTGTACTATGAAAAGCTATGATCCTTCAATATACTTGATGCACTTGACATATTTTTCAGATAGTGTGCTTTATTTTGAGTAGCGCTCATGCTGATAGTATACATTAATAAAGACTTATTTTGTTGTTTGTTTTTTGAGAGAAAAAGACGAGATAAATATACATCAATCATATATTCTATAACAAGTTTTTATAAAATTATATTTGCGCTCTATTTTACAGATATATTTCATATACATAATATATTTCACTTTATATACATGTTATAAAGTAGCACTTGTATATTTTATATGAAAGTATATAGAATATATATACAAGAACAGAGATATATGAGTGGCTATCATCAATTTGCGACAGATCTACAATCGTGTTGTTTCGTGTTACTTGTTGTAAACTATTACATACAATTTTTTCGAAGGTGCGTGCGCGTCCTGCACGTGCCATTCAGATGCGCGTCTAAATGTTAATATTTTATTTATGTACAATAAGAGTGAGAGAGACAAAACCGAGAGAATATATTAAGATGTATGCGAGGGTGATATATATAAATCGTGTATATTATGCGAATTTAAGAAAAATATGAATCTAATAAAGAAGTTTTATATGTTCAAGATAAATATTTTTCTGCTGTATGTACATGCGAATAAATGAATGTCACGTTAACATGCTACGATTATTCGCATATATATCTCACTAAATAGATTGACTGGGTGTTGTCTGACAATAATAAAATAAAAAAAAATAAATAAAACTTGTGTGGCCCAACAATTTTATTTTGTTCTTTATTTTTATTTGTATCCTTAATCCTCTATACATATAAATAATGAATAAAAATTAATAATAAAATAATTACAATATCTATAATAATATAATATACGGAAATCAATTGCATAACACTTCTAACAACCAAAAACAATAAAATTAAAATACATAAATATATAAAATTTGATTTTGTCAAATTAAATAATTTAATAGAGCATACGATGCCTTACTTTTTACTTTTTCTTTTATAAATTACTATATTCATTTGAACTAGGTTTTATTTGATTAAAATCTAATTTACTTATATCACTAGTTTTATTTGATTTAAGCATGATAAATTAAAAAGTAAAAAAATTAAATGAATCTTAAAACAAATATTGTTTTTTAAAAATACATGTTACAAATAGAAATTAATGAAAAAGTTTTTAAAAATGTTATCACGAGAAAAATATATAAGCTCCTACTCTAAATAATATTACACGTTGTTATTTTCCTATTCAATTACGAGATTCAGTACTAAACGGAACATAGCAATCCGTATGTCGTGGCTTTATCTCCTCGAATAGAATTTTTTCGGTTTAGGCCTAAAACTTTTGTTCATTGTGTACATCAAATATGTGCAATTTATTCCTCTCGGAGCTTTGAAAACATAATTCATGAAAATTAGTATTATTAAATATATAAAATTATAATATTTGTTACTTCATTACTACATAATTGTAAATCTTCTGTAATATAGCAAAATATTATGAGAATAGATAATTCGATATTTCCAATTTATCCTTTATCTTATCAGACTTTGATTTCATTTCTGACTTTACTCTGCTATCCGAAATTTATGTTAGTATAAATAAAGGTTTTCTATCGCGTCTACAGAAGCCGTAAAAGTGCTAGGTATCAAATATGGAATTATAATTGTTTACTATTCAAATTTGTCGTGCATGATTCAATGAATTTTTAGTTTTATCGCATATTTTATAAAAGCTAAGAGAATTCCTTATTTGAATGATAAATATAAAAAACGCTATAATCACTTGAGCTTCTTCATTTTCAACAGCACTTAGTTGAAACAAGTATATTGTGATACTTGAAAAAGAAAATGCACTTAATTCATTAATTAAAATAAATAAATATGAATTTTAAATTTTACATTGAACGTGTTAGAATCTACTTCTTTTTGGATCCCTTAATTGTTTATAAAATTTTGTCTTTCGGTATCCAATAGAATATCAAGCATAGGTAATTTTATTTTTAATCTTGAATGGTTGAAAATATATGATCGAATAATAATAATAATTTTCGGAAAATAAAAAGTATAAAAAAGACAGTGAATATGATGTAAGCTATCAAAGTTAATAAAAAAATTAAGATAGGTACATTCATTAATTTTATCATATAATAGTAAAATTATTTAGATTTATTGTTTTTCTGTAACTCTTTTTTTTAATTTATGATACTCAAAAATTATAAAAAAAAATGTGTTTAGATATTTCAGTTTTAAAAAAATGGTATATGCAACACATTGTGTAATTTCTAGGCGAAACAATATCCATACAACTTTTTATTTAAAAAGCTCGGGATTTTCGGAGCAATGTAAGTACCAAGATCTTAGGTGTGATCGATCAACATAGCGTCTTATATTTTATTGTGACAATGAAGATCTTAAGCAGGTAGTGTAAAAAGTAAATATGTATAAAAAAGTTTTTAAGCCTTTCTATATAAAAAGTTCATTAAACAGCATTTATAATAAAAAATAGTATATTTACACTAAGAGAGTATAAAGTCGCAGATTATTCCCGCGGGTGGATTAGATTATTCCTTACAACACTCGGGCAGCAATCATCCGAGGAAATAGTCGACTTTACTTCATAGGTGCATGTAATCTTTTATTTTTTACTTAACTATAAAGTAACTAATTAAAATTACATTAAAATTACGTTTTATTCAATTTTTTGAAGTTTAATAACAAAATTAAAGCTTGTGAGAATAATCGTACATTATGCCCCAAAAAAGTAAAGTCGCGTATTATTCCTGAGGGCGGTTTGCTGCTCGAGCGAAGCAAGGGAATAATTTACTTTACTCTGTAATGCATATAGTACTTTATTTCTATCTTAACAGTGGCCATTTATTTGTTTTAATTTTAGTCTTTCATTAATTTTTCTGTTTTCTTTTTTTATATAATAAAAATGCTAACAGGGAAATAATGACGAAGGAGCGAATAATATGCCACTTTATACGTGCTTATTCGGAGAAATAAGTAGTTATTATTGTTAAAGTATACGAATAATATTAATTTACAATACTTAAATGCACATGGGATAATAATAATAATGCTTTTAAATAATAATTTATTTAAAAACGTATTTTTAAAAACATATAATTACATCTAACTACTAAAGAATAGATATTTATTAACGATTAAAAATGATGATGATCTTTTGAATGTTAACAATAACTAATATAGATAACATACTTATTCCTTCTTTATTTCACGTTTCTCTATTTTTCATTATTTTTTATCCTCCCTTAATTTTAGTACAGGTAAAATTGGAATAAGGAATAAGGACAAGAATAACATAAACACAAGGAATAAGGAGCCTATTCCTTGTTTCGGTTGTACATACGTGTACTGAGCCTAACTCTTAGTTCCGGTTTCTCTTCATTCTCGAACTGTGTATCGGGTCTATACACATTTCCCGCGCAAAATTTACTGACGCTTTGATGTAGCGTGATTAGTCCCAAGAGTGAGTGTAAAAAAGTGTTATAAACAAACATACAAACATTTTTAATATTAACTATTAAATTGTACTAAATAATAATAAATGAGTTATATATCTATTAATAATTTATTACAAATAAGTTAAAGAGAATACAAATTTCATTTATATAGGTATATCAAAGAACCTTATTTTAAAAATTTGATAAACATGGAAGTAGATAATTATGATGATGATCAAAAATCAAAAGATTTGGAAAGAGAATATCTTGATTTCTTAGATGATCAAGTGAGTTTCTTTTATTAATAAAAAGATTTATATTTTGTTTTAATCTTATATTCTATTATTCATTGTATTCGTTTATTATGTTACGATTCTAGGAGGATCAAGGAATTTATACAAATCTAGTAAAAAATATGATTGAAGAAAAGAAGTATCGGTTAATTGTGAATATTAATGATTTAAGAAGGAAAAACCCAACTCGTGCAATCAGGTATTAAAATAATTAGAGATTCATATATTTATTGTCAACAAATGTAAAAGAAATAAGTTTCTACTAATTTATACTTATCTTTTGGAACGTGTTTTAGTCTATTGAATAACTCATTTGAAGAATTGATACCTTTTCAAAAAGCATTGAAACTATTTGTGTCAAATGTAGACACAGATTATGCAAAACTTAATACTGACTTTTTTATTGGTTTTGAAGGCAGTTTTGGTAGTAAACATACTACTCCAAGAACACTAACTTCAAGATTTTTAGGGAACATGGTCTGTGTAGAAGGAATTGTAGTTAGATGTAAGTTAAAAACTTATTTAAAATTTTAATTATTTATCATACAATTGCATACATAAAAAAACTATTTTATATTTAATATTAAAAAAAATTTGTATAAAATAAAGAAAGGATAAAATTGAATTTTCTTTATATTTTTAAATTTAATAAAAATTAGATTTTATAATTTAGTATTTAACATTATAATACATTAAGTATTGTATTATTTATAATATTTTTTATTCTAATTGTTAAAATTTAAATAGTACATCAGTTTTATCTTCTAGTGATAAAGATCTCTAATTCTTTTGTTACTTTTCTATAGTATACTGAAAACGATAAACTTTGAACTTTCAATAAAATGAAAGAAATGTACACAATTATTTTCATTAAAAATTTCACTTTGATATGTACTCAATTCAAATGTTATTTTTTGTTAAAGGTTCATTAGTTAGACCAAAAGTAGTAAGAAGTGTTCACTATTGCAGTGCTACTAAAAGTATTATTGAAAGAACTTATAGTGATTTAACATCTTTTGATGCATTTCCTGCATCAGCAGTTTATCCGACTCAGGTAATTAAATATGTATATTCTTTTAAACTGAATAATTTTTTAATACTATACACATAGAGGGATTAATGTTTGTAATCCTCTTCTCATGTTCTAATTTAATTACTGTATAAATAATCTTTTTATGTTTCTTTTTGTTTTCTTAATACCCTGCTTATTGAGGAAAACTTGGGATAAAATTTTTTGCTCTATGCTGTAAACTCATTAGTTTAAAATATTTGTAGACTGCATTGTATAATTAATTAGTAAATATTTTTTTTGTCAATTATAAACATCGGCTCAAGTATCTTAAAGGGCATTTCCAGGAATTTAATCTGCACATTCTATAAATGATATTTTATAATAAATTGATGATATAAAAGAAGATAATTTCAGCAATAATTTTATTTGTTTAAATATTTGTAGGATGAAGATGGGAATCCTTTAGAAACTGAGTATGGTCTTTCAGTTTATAAGGATCATCAAACTCTTACTATTCAAGAAATGCCAGAGAAAGCTCCAGCAGGTCAATTGCCACGTAGTGTAGATGTAGTTTGCGATGATGATTTAGTTGATCAATGTAAGCCAGGGGATCGAGTACAAATAATAGGAAATTATCGTTGTTTACCAGGAAAAAAGGGAGGATATACTACAGGTGCCTTTAGGTATATAAATTAAAACAAATAATAAAGTTTATTAATAGATTAAAATGAAAAGTTTATGAAGTTATAAAATAGGAACTATATCAAATTTGAATTACTCTTTTTATAATTAAACAAAATATTTTATGCAATTATGTAGTTTTATAAAATATTTTATTTGATTAATTATTTTCATGTTTTTATTTATATTAGATTTTTTTTGACTCAGTTTATAAGTATAAATTTCTAATTTACAGGACTGTTTTGATAGCAAACAATGTAACTCAACTAACGAAGGATGCAACGCTCAATATTTCGCATGATGATGTGACGCGATGTAAAAATCTTGCTAAACATAATCCACAAAAGAATATATTTGAACTATTAAGTAAGTCACTTGCTCCATCGATTCATGGACATGATTATATAAAAAAAGCAATTTTATGTCTTTTACTGGGAGGTAGCGAGAAAATTCTTCCCAATGGCACTAGACTAAGAGGGTATGTAATTATTGTGTAAATCATATTTAGCACGCGAAAAATGAAAAAAGTCGAGTTTAACGCACTCAGTTTTTAAAAAATGACGTATTTTTAATAATTTACGTTTTCTTTATTAACAGAGACATAAATATTTTATTGATTGGAGATCCATCAGTAGCAAAATCTCAATTGTTACGATATGTATTAAGTATCGCACCTCGGGCAATTACAACAACAGGCCGAGGCTCATCTGGCGTTGGTTTAACAGCTGCTGTAACATCAGACACTGAAACTGGGGAGCGACGATTAGAAGCAGGTGCAATGGTTTTAGCTGACCGAGGTGTTATTTGCATCGATGAGTTCGATAAAATGTCAGATATCGACAGAACTGCTATTCATGAAGTCATGGAACAAGGTAGAGTGACTATTGCCAAAGCAGGAATTCATGCCAGTTTAAATGCGAGATGTTCTGTATTAGCAGCTGCGAATCCAGTTTATGGACGCGTGAGTTTTTACCTTATTATTTTTTTTTTATATATTTAGCAATAGTTCTGTAGTATAGATAGTTGTAAACTTTAGATAAAGAGTAGCAATAATAAATTTTGTTTTTAGTTTTAGAATGTTCATATATAATTTTTATAACATGAGAGTTATATGGGCATATAGTAACACATAAATAATTTAATTTATATTTAGTATATAAATTTAATTATTTCTTTACTGCAGCACTGTAATTATTGCAATTATTACATTAGCAGTTCATGAAAAATTTTTTTATAAAATATTAATTAATATTTTATGAATCTTTATTTTCCACAACAATTTGAAGATAGACTCTCATTATTTTGAGTGCGCTGAAAAGATCATAAATGCGCTGAAAGGCTTAAATTGATATTTTAATGACTACATAAGATATGGTGTTCGATTTCTCGCATATATTTATATAGCTAACTAATATTTATCTTATTATTGTGTGATATTTATAACTCATAACTTTTTCAAAGCTGTTTTCTTCATTTCTTTGATTGAACAAATAATTATTTAAATGAAGTAAGAAATTTAAAGTAAAAAGTAAGTAAGTATGTATTACCGTACACACGCGCTGAATAGTAGGCTGTCTGTAGCTCTTTATAGTTTATTTTCCGTGATATTTCATCAAGGTGTATAGTCCCTATAAGTATAGAGAAAAAATAAAAGGTTGATAAAAGACTCTACGATCTTTTAAGAGAATTTAAATTAAAATTCAGTAAGAGTGCGTCATATTTTCGTAAAATGGTTTTTGATATATTGATACTCACATCTATGTAAAATCGACTACTCTTTAAATGAATGTATTTTTTATTGAGGTTCTTCAAGAATTTCGGTCATAACTTTTTAGACATGACCTATAGAGGAGTAGCTTATATTTTTGCCATTGCAAATAATGATAATTTATAAATTTTGTCGAAAATTTTTCGACAGATTATGCTAAAATTTTGACAGGTATTTATCTTGATGAGAGAAGTTGAAAATATTAAATTTTTCAAACCTTATTTATCTAGTCTAGAAAAATCGGCAAAGAATAATTCTACAAAATTGTGTTTAACAACAAAATATAAAAGTTATCTATTATTTTTAAGAATGAATTTTTTAATTAGTACAGTACAATATCAATTATTGCTTACTAATTGAAAACTTCACTTTTGGGAGCGCGGAGCGGAGCAAGATTTTATTCACATTTTAAAGCGCGCAACTGCTTCACAAATATATTGTGCTTATATAAAAATTTTAAAACCTTCCTGAAGACACGATGTGTGCTCATTACGTTATAATTACTAATTCGTAAGCATGGAAAATTATTTTGTTATTTTTTAAATAATTTTCAAAAATTCTTTCTTCTTTTTTTCAGTATGATCAATATAAATCTCCTATGGAAAATATTGGGTTACAAGATTCACTGCTCTCTCGTTTTGATTTGCTATTTGTCATGTTGGATACCATTGATCCAGATACAGATCATATTATTAGTGATCACGTTGTTAGAATGCACAGATACCGTAATCCAACAGAACAAGAAGGAGAAGCTTTACCGTTCAACATTGGATTAGATTATTTAAGTACAAAAAACCCGGATGTGGAGGATTTGCAGGAAGAAGAAACGCAAGTTTATGAAACCTATGATCCTCTTTTACACGGAAAATCTCGTAAGAAAAGGTACTTTCTTAAATATTGAAAAATAATAGAATTTATCTACACATTATGTTCAAATAATATATCTATAAATATATCTTATTGAAAGTTTATCTTTATTTTTTTCAGTGATCAAATTCTTACTGTTACGTTTATGAGAAAGTATATACATATTGCTCGATGCATGAAACCAAAGCTTACTGAAGAAGCATCGCAATGTATAGCAGACGAATATTCACGACTTAGATCGGAAGATAATATAGGTACTGATGTAGCTAGGGTAAGATTTGTGTTATTAATAATTAATTGTTCAGTAGTATCAAGAAATGTTAATCATATCTTTATTTTGCTAAATTTTTTAGACGCAACCTATTACTGCTCGTTCTTTAGAAACATTAATTCGTTTATCGACAGCGCATGCTAAAGCTCGGCTATCTAAGAATATAACTGAAGAAGATGCACAGGCTGCTATCGAATTGGTGCAATATGCTTACTTTAAACGTGTGCTGGAAAAAGAAAAGAAAAAACGCAGAAGGCGAGATAGTGGCGTTAGTAGTGATGGCGGCGAGGAATCTGAAGATAGAAAGGCCAAGCGTACGAAAAAATCAAATCCTCCGCCCGGCGAACCTGGTCACGACCCTTACGCTTATGAAGATGATGATAACGATGATTCTCATGTTGACGAGGCAGTTCAACGAGTTACAAGGTCACAAACGGAACCCCTCTCAGTATCTGAGAAAAGAGCTGAAAAGCAAACTTCAGTCGAAATTACTAATGATAGGTATTGTATACCATTATCTAATTTTTTTATTATTATATTATTAGTTTTTTAATGATATGAATTTAGAGTATTAATATTACAACCAAGTTTTTGTACATGAGAGTGTTCAATTATCCTTATAAAAAATATCATGTGCCAATTTTTTTTACATAAACCAAATTGTGTGTGTTAGCCCACTATATATTTTTATAGCAATACATTTTTTTATGAAATAGTAATTTTAGTTTCTAAAGAGTGTAAATACATTTTTTCAATATTTAAATATATTTCAGAGCTATGTATTTACATGAAAATGATATATTTGCGTGCCAAACTAACAAAAATTTATTTTCTTTTCAGGTTACAAGCATTCAGAAAATCTTTATTCAAAATGTTCAATGAAAAACGACTTGATACCTTACCAGTTGACAAAGTATCTGATTATGTAAATTCAGAAAATACACCACCTTTTTCATCCTCAGAAATTGAAGCCGCTCTTCACAAAATGTCTGAGGAAAATAAGATTATGCTTGCCGACGATAAAATTTTCTTGATTTAATGTAGTTTTAGGAATTTCGAATCTAATAAATTGTTTATTTGTGATATAGTATGTGTAAAATTGTACACTTCACGCATTTTACAAATTTTTTAAAGTGTAATTTTATACATTCTGACATCATAAAATATTGTTCGCAACATGTGCCTGAACTTTACATCCACGTGTTTATTTTTTACGAAAACTACTATTATAATCTTTTTAAAAATATTTTGTATAAAATTTTATCATTTTTTAATAAAATAAAATATCCTAATATTACAAATAGTGTTTATTTACAATCGTACGCAACTATTCCTTATTGTGTGATTATGTAAGATATTTATTTATCTGCGAAATTTTTATATGATTTGTTAAAGACGTAGATTGTTTAATTATTAAACGTGCATGTCCGAATGCAATAACGCACCCACACGCGCACTTACCACGCACGCACACACACGCGGCTTTTTATCGAGAGTTCTTAAGTATCTTTTTACATTGTGTTTTGCAGCTATAAATATAAATATAATTAACGCGAAAAATATTATTCATGCCTTGGCTGGGAAATTTTTCAGTTTTGAAGTGAGCGCTTCTCGACGATCCTCGAACTCACGATTTTAACTCCACCGGTAAAATCGTAGTTTACGGATTTGGCATGAATAGTACCATTTAGTAAAAATAAAGTAAATACACTTTTTAGGAAGTACTTAGCTTTATTACTAAATAATAATTAAGTACCAGTAAAAACAGTTTTGTTAACATTTAATTTTTATATTTCTTTTTAACATCAAAAATTTTTTATAATCAGTTCCATTTTTTGTTTTTCTACAAAAAAAGTTATTTAAAGTATGAAGAAATTACAAATTCTTTAAATTGTCAATTTCTTAATACTTAATAATTCATTCATTATAATTTATAATAATCGTAGATTTATCTGTATAAGGCTTTCTTTCGCAGGTACATTTTCTATTGAATAACTTAAAGTCAATTTGAGCTTTCAATTATTATGTAAAATATTCAATTTCTAATTTAGATTAATTTCTTTTAAATAAATGCACATTTAATAAATATCATCACTGGAGTCACTGCTGTAAGCTAATTGTTCTCGCCACCAATCTCGGACTTCGGTTATTACACTTGATACTTTTGGCGGTGACGTTTTAGTATTATAATTGTCTTTTTGAGGTCGGGGTTGTTCAGTTCCTTCCGTCACATGTGGTAAATTATTTTTCGTGACTGAGGCTGAAATTTTTATAATAATTAACAGTTATATAATTACTTATTTACCATACTTATATTTTTTTATTATTTATTTTGAAGTTTAGCCATTAGTTATTAATAGTTGTATAATAATTTTATAACTATTTATTAAATACTTACTTGGAGGCCGATTATTTCTCTTTTTAGAAGCAATTTTTTCTTTTTCCGACCTTACTGAAGCCGGGTCGGATAACGTTGGAGCAAGGTATTTTCTTCCTGATCCACTTCCAATACTATCAGATCTTGGTAATCCTGGCTTTTTATGCCGATGACGTAATCCATCTTGATCCTATTATTAAGAAGTATTCCATATATTATAAAGTGTTTGGAATATTTATAAATATATTTGTTCGAAAATTTTTAAAATTTTTATTATTGAATACTTAATTTTACCTTTGCTTCTGATTCTTCCTCGCGATCTACTATCGTTTCTTTTTTCTCTTCCGCATGCTCTTGCGATGCAGCAGTTGTTGTATCATTTGTGGCTCTTAAACCAGCAATTAAACTATTTTGTTGTTTCTGAAATTAAATTATTAAAATTAAAAGTGTTGTAAATCATCCATTATATATAATTTCAAAGATATAATTATTATATTGAACTTACACCAACAGCTCGAATTTTCTTTAGACATCCTTCGAGCCACGTTCTTATAGTCTGTTTTGCAACTTCTTCTTCAATAATATACTCAAATTCTTCTCGAGCAAGAAGTTCTTCTAGTTGTAGAGCTTTTCGAATGTCCACTGATCGATATGATAACATACTGGAAATTCAAAATATAGTAATGATTTTATAGAATCTGTCATCCATGCTTACTTGTACAAACAGATTCATACATCAGAGAGTGAAAGACACGAGTCTGCATACATACATAAGCATGTATAGTCACTCATGCAAAAGTTTATTTGTATAGTTTTTTAATGCAACGAGTGTTATAATAAACTTACTTTATCACATCATGAAAAGTGACATCTTCGCCGTTATGTAACCTTTCAAGTTCATAACACATATATTTGAAAAGAAGTCTATCTTTTTGTGGATCAGTTTCTAGTCTACCTTTTAACAATCTTAGAATAAACTTCACCTAAAAATAATTTCTTATTACAGCTAAATAATAATAAAAATACTTTTGTTCATAAAACAATGGAAACCCGTGTTTGACCTTTTTCTTATTATTAGTAAACTTGTTTCTTAAACTCATATTTGGATATCTTTAATACTTTATTTTATTTTATTTATTTTAAAAGAAAACTTACCCGTCTTACGGGTATAACTCCTCTTTGATGAATATCTACAACGTTCCATGTATTTTGGAAATTTCTTATATCTGCATAAGACAATAAAGCATCTTCTTCGTTACTATAAAAAAGTGAAAAGTTCTCCATGATGATAGCTGAAAGAAGCATAAAAAATAATAATTTGTATATTTTCGGAACTTGTTGTTCTTGGTTTATATATAATCTTTATTTTGATTTAACTATAGCCAGTTCAACCAGTAAAGTTAGCTTTAGGAAAGAAACTGAATATTTTTAAATATGCCATGTATAAAACTATTGTTAGCACGATTTGATGGCAACTTGCGCAATTTCCTTATGATATCTGATTTAAATTTAATTTTTATAGTGATTCTATTATAGTAAAATTTAATTAAGCAAACTGTTATGAATTTAGCAAAATATAGCTATAGATATGAAAGTGAATTTTCTTACCCACTAAGAGATTGAGAACTATGTATGTAATAATGACGTAGAATGTGCAAAAGTAAATCAAAGACGCATGAAAATTTCCACAATCTGTTTCCCAGTAATTAGCTGCCGGAGTACAGTAAGGCGGTTGAACCATGCAATCATGCATAATTTTGTTCCAATCTTCACCAGTGACAATTCGAAAAAGCATTGCCACACCCGTCACAGGAGATTCAAAATTGGCACGTCTTTCAGTTTGTACAAAAATATTAAATTTTAGATATACATAAATTATAAAAATCATTTTTATTTTAAAATTTGTATTTAGTACCTTCCAATACCCTCTCCATATTTCACTGTTCCAAATATTATTGTACCAGCTAGCGCGTAAAAGAATACAAGAAGAAACATTCCGAAAATGATAAAGAAGCTTTTACAAACTGATACACCGACTGTCAGCATCAACATTTTCAACGTCGTGTGTTTGCCAGTAATTGTAAAGAATCTTAAAATTACCACCATAAAACCGATGACATAAGATAAATCATTCTGAAAAAAGAATAAAGTACTTTATACTTGCTAAAAAGTATATCAAAATATTACAAATATTTACCTTCATTGTTCCATGAATAACAATCCAAATAACTCCAACAACGGTGACGAGAAGATCGTATCGGTTTCTTCTCGATTGCCAGTAACCACGGGGAGTAAATGCTATATTTTTCATTACAACTTCTATAAGAAATATTAACGTGAGTATGGTAGAAACCGTTGCTAGAGGTTGTGTGTGTTCTTCTTCAATTCGCCACTGTAAATAATAAAGCAATAATTAGCAGATTGTATCATTATTTAATTAATCAGAATTTTTGGCCAAAAAAACTTTAGATTAAGGGAAAGTCAAATGCAATTTTTACTGACTAAGCTATTTTCTGATTATTAAAAATATATATTGCAATTTATGGACGACCAAGATTTTATTTTCCCTGCAACCATACTCTTTATCTTAATGCAAAGTTGACATTCTTAAACGTATGATTTCAATTAAATGTGTTATTAAAAATGTGGTCTACGTTATATTTATAATTTATTTATTTAACTTACCGAAACACAAAGCAGAGCGCTGTTAATCAGAACCATAACTGCAATAAAACGCTTGAAATAAATATTTTGTGTAATATCGTAAATGAAGGCTCGAAATTTTTTTCCATCTGGACGTGGAGGTAAATGTAACGGCTGAGCAATTTTAAGCCTCTTCTTCAAATCACACCTTAAACCAAATTCAATCACAATAGTTATTGTTTATAAAATTTTTAACAAGGATAAATAATAATAACTAATACGTAAGATTAATATAAATGAATAGTCATAAGTACCATCGCCTTTGATCAACAGTCAGTAATGCGGTTCCTTTATTTTCAGAATAATTTGCAATAACTACGCCAACAAACAATGTAAGTCCGATCATACAACCAAGAAATATGTAGATATGAATGTATATTGCGTGAACCTGAAAATAAAATAAAATTAAAGATTGCAAAATAACATTTCATTTTTCACTGATATTTTACGGTAAGGGATATTGTCTATAAAGTGATTTCGATTTCGATAGATAAAATATAAAGTAATGCTTTTAATGAGCTTTTTATAATGCTTTTCATGAACTTAAACTGACTTACTAAACTATTTATTACCAAAAATTATCTTCAAAATTTTGATTTTCATACATTTATTCGGCTAGCTCTATTATTTTCTTTATTTTATCAACCAACAAATTTATAAAAATATTGCATTAATAACTTCAAAGAAATTAGCATAATATACTTACAGGCCCCAAAGCCTTTATAAGAACGTCTCGTACGTCAAGCCAGCCTTTGAAGGATAAGACTTCAAATAACGCCAAAATTGCATCACCGATATTATCAAAATTGAAACGCCTAGGATTTGCCCTATAAGTTTATAAATAATATTTATAAGAATTTTTACATTTATAACTTTAAAGCTAATATTTTTCAAATTTTTCTTTATTAACAAATTATTTGTCATATTGAATTTTACTTTAATATTCTTATATTACTGATTACAGAAATTTTAGAAACAACTAAGAGTAATATAAAAAGTAACTAACTTTCTAAGTGTCCGAAAACTTAAGTGGACATTTCTTTTAATATTTAAAAAGTAAAAATATTGAAAATTTTAGATTAATAAATGAACAAATATTCACCAGACAATTTTAGATTAATAAATGAACAAATATTCACCAGACACGTGGCACAAGAATGGAAGGATAGCTCTCGTTCTGCCCTGGTTGAAGCTTCATTTTTGTTACAAACACTCTTCTCATGAATACACCGACGCATTCTTCACGCTTCAGAATTGTAGGATCATTGCAACGTGCCAGTCTACCACCATACAATTGAACACCATAGCTTGCGAATACGAACATCAGAAGAATCAAGAGAATAGAGACAAGTAATATTTCTTTGAAACCACGACAGAGTTCATATACAACTTTTCTCATGTGAGGCACTAATGTGAAGATTCTTAACGGCCGAACACATCGTAGTATCATCAGAAGTTGGGCCCCAGAATTGGGCGCAACACTACGTGGCATCCAGCATAAAAATACTAGGCTTACCTTATGAAACATTCAAAATTTTTTAGTTACTTAATATTGATATTCGATTTTACATAATTGTAACTATTTAAGAAGATTGAAATACTCACAACATAAATGAAAACATCAAGAATAGAAGCAACATCTTTAATATACGCTTTCGGAGTAAAGAATAGACCATCAGCTAGGATTTTCAACGCCAGTTCAATGCTCATAAAAATAACGAAACCATACTCCGCTATTTGTAATGCCGGAACTTCCATTACGCGATATTTAGGAGTTTCAAACATCATGGAAATGCAAGAAAAAGTTGTTGCGCAAATCATCACCCAATCCAAGTAAGTGACGAGTCCAAGAAAATTACTGTAAAATTAGTAGAGTATAATAAACAAAACTTCCTAATTATTATTTTAATAAGTAATAAAACAGTTATTAATATGCTCACTGTAAACTTTTATATTGTACTTTCCTTTCCTTTCCTGTTAAAGGATCTTTCAATCGAGCATCGTATCTTGCATAAACTAATAGCTGACAAATTTTACGGAATTTACTTTCACGTGGTACTGCGAATAATGGTGTATCGAAGAAAGGATGATTTTCTCTTAAGTCTTCTTCTCGTTGATTTCTAAGACAAAAATAAAAAAAATTAACGTTAGATTTAATTAGCTGTTAAATAATTTTTTCACTAATAAATTTTTCATTAAAAACGTTTATTACCTTCGCATTTCAGCTTGTTGTCTTTTTGCTTGTAAAAGTTTAATATCTAAATCATGAGGTCTGCTACGAGATGAACTCACGCGGTTTATGGCTCCAATATCACCATTTTCCATAAGATGCTCATAAGTTTGTTTTAATTTTATGGATCCACTACGAACACTTCTTCGTATAGATCTTAAACAAAAAATTAATAAATAAACTTTCAATATCTTATACGTAGATAGTGATTTAATTAGCTAAAAAATATATTAAATTTCTGTGGATTAAAAAAACAATTTTCTCTTACTTTTTTTGGTCAATTCGTAGTTGCTTTGTACTACTAATCGTTCCTTGTGGTTTTAGAAGTCCTTTACCTGGAACTGGTATCATTGCAGAATCACCTAACAGTAACCGTTGATTATTTGAGTCGCTAGAATCAAAATTAATATGTAAATAGATTTGTATATTACTACTTTTTTTTTCTATAATAAGACTTTGCATGGAACATTTGTGTTACTTCTTTTAATGCAATGCTACGCTTAATATTTTAAATACATCAGAAGTTAATAAACAAATTACCATGCAAATTCCTAATTATGATAAAAAAATATCATTTTTATTACTTTATAATATATGTGACGGCAGCTTTTTTAAAATTCGTCTCAACAGTTCTTACTTTTGGTGGCCTATTTAAAATTTGAACTGGACGTTGTTTCCGATAAACCATTTTTGAATCGAAAGTTTCATTCACTCTTTTAGCACCTTCATTTTCATCATCTTCCACTTCGTAAACAAATTGCCTCATAAAACTTTCCCGTACCTACAAATATATTTGCAATTATAATCTTTATCAATAAATACATAGTAATAGTCACATGCATTTGCAGTGATGGTCTTTACATAAACTCTACAATAATAATAACTTTTCTACAATTAAATTCACTGCAAGAACTACATCTTTTTTATAAAAAATGTATCTAATGTAACTTTACTTACTTTCGGGAGATTAAAATCTGACGGTACTTTATGTAAACATGTCATCTGAGGACTATCGGGAAATTTTTCAAAAATTCTCAATCTAAATGGTAAAGTTTCTTTTATTTCAGCACTTTGTTCACGAAATTTTAACTGTTTCAGTTTTTTGATATCCTCATCTAATTCAAGATTATCCAAAATGACTGCGACGAAAAGACTCAACACAATCTGCAATCAAAAAAGTGTAATAATCAATATTCAACGTTATCACTCATTAATAAAACATTTTATCAGAACTTTAAATGGAAATGTAAACAAATCTTACCAATGTGACAAACAAGTGGTAAAGTATAAAGTAAACTGCAACAAGAGGTGCAATGGATTCATGTGTTCTCACCATGGTTTCATCCATTACTTCAACCCAAGCTTCTTGCGTCAAGATTTGAAACATAGACATGAAAGCCTATAAATTAAGTTATTTTTAATATAGACAAAAATATGTTTGTATTATCGATTATATCTAAAAAAACTGTTCAGTTATTATTTCTTGCAAAAAAATTATTTTTCTTTAACCCGTATATAATTAAACATTTTATATTTTTTAAACGCGCATCTTTACTTACTTCTGGAAAAGTTTCAAATTTGGTAAAGTCACATAAGAAGCAAAAGAGTTGCATTGAAATACTGGACGATATAACTAGTAAGCACATTGTAAAGATGATCAGACTGCCCAATTTTTTCCCTGGTCCAAAAATTTTATAAACGAAATCTTCTAACATTGGAGAGGCTTTTATCAGCCTAACTACTCGCAGTACCTGAAAAAATAATTTTATAATTACTGTAATCGTAGAATTAAAAAAATTGATTTTTTCACTCTTCCTACTTAATTTAAACACAAGTGTACAAACCTGGAAATACGTAAAACCAGAAAGATAAAAAAAGGGTATGATATGAATAGTAGTGCCTACTGCCAGGAGTAATTCAAACTTGTGTATTGAATGCTTATAATAACTCCGAAATCCAAGGCAGCAGATCTTAAAAAGCGTTTCAAAATCAAGAAGAATAGTAAAAACAATTTCGGCATAATAATATTTATCGTAAAAAGTATGTCTCGGTCGCTCATCATGTTTGAAGTTCATAGTAGCAGTGGTGATACCATTCGCAAGTATGGCACACATGACAACCATTCGAAATTGGGGCGATCGCAGGATCGCTTGACACATCGGTGATGCCAAACCCCCATGTTTATTCTCGTCAAGAGTTATTAATTTCCATCCATTTTCATCACCCGTAAGCATTTGGGAAGCTGAGCTATTACTGATTGTGCCGCGGACGCCCCACATTTGTTGGAACTGAACTCGAATTTCATTGAATGTTTCTGTGATCACAGCTATGAAAACGTTTTTCACGAGCCACGCGAGGAAGAAAATCATTGTGCTGAAGTAGAGAATGGCACGCCAAGCGGGCAAACTGTCGATCGCCCGATACATTATAAAAACCCAACCTTCTTGAGAAGCTGCTTGATATACTGTGAAAATGCTTGTGGCTGAAATAAATTAAAATCGTGTTTAAGTTAATATTTTACTAATTAAGCCTATAAACGATAAAAATCATGTATAAGCGAGTACATTAAATTTATATCCAATAATTTAGATTGATATAATAGTAGACTTACCAAATTCATCGAATCCATTAAAACCCATGATGTATTTAGAGAGTTCTAATTTTAAACATTTCATGCCTTCAGGACATTGGTAACCTGATTCTGGATCGGTAGAACAGAACGTATCAGGAATCGCCAGACTATTAATTGTTATATGCTTCGGATTAGTTGTATTCAATACGCAATGATTCGTAAGTTCTCCAAAAAACTGAACCCCTAGTAGTCCATATAATGACATAAAAAATAAAAAGAAGAGTGTAACGTTGTAAATTTGCTGGCTCGAACGCCTAGACAAAAATATAATCAATAGATTAGACAATAATTAAAAACTAGATATTATGGTATGCATGAAAAAGTATATTATTATAAATAAAATTATAAAAGCTCTTACTTGAAAATCTGATTAATTCTTGCTTTTGGCATTGAAAATTTTAGGAAAACTCGAAGAAATCGAATCATTATGAGTGGCCGAGGTGCCCGAAGAATAGACGCGTAACTAAATTTTAAGACAAATCCTAGCATCTCAAACATTTGAAGAATTACTGACATCCAAAGAAATAATACCATACTTGCATCGAATTGACACCAATGATCTTTTAGATACGATTTTTCGCCCTATAACATTACACATATTTTTTATCGGGGTTCTAATTTCGATAAACTGTTATGAAACATGAATTGTATTATTTAAGAAAACTTAAAAAATAATAAATTAAGCTTTAAAATGTAATTCTTTAATTTTGTGACTTTAAAATAACAGATAATAAATAAACAGCGGAAGAGAAATATACACTATGACACTGTTTCGTATATCTTATGACTTGTACGTTCAACTCTATGAATTTTTCCCACTTTATTTTTTAAAAGAATTTTGTCAAATATCAGTTATTCCAACAACTATGTATGTATACATATATATTTGTAAATAATTTAAGTAATTTTGCAATATTTAAAAAGTGTTGCAAAAAATCTATTTTAAGTCGATAATTATAAATAAAAATGTTCAATCTCACCTTTAAAATGCCTCGTATGTGCATTTTAGCAATCATTTCAGCAGTAAAAAGAAATGTAACGACAAGATCACAAATAAAGGTTACATATTGAAGCGGTGGAACTTTCTCAAAAGTTTTCGGTGTATTAAGGCAAACTGAAGCTAAAGACACCAAGGCGCAAAATCTCATTAACCTCCTGACCCATAGCTACAAAATAAATAAGTGCTGTATTATTAAAATATTTTATAGAGTCTTATCATTATAAAAATATTTTTTTTTAATTTCAATCAATCTTGTAAGTACAAGAAGAGACTAGTTACTATATTACTTTTATTCAAAAATTTTGTAAAAGAGACATTTTAGGAATTCGAGATTTTGATTAATTCTGTTGTAGGTGTATTGATGCTATTGATTGAGTAATTTGAAGAGATATAAATTCCATGAAACTTGTTACCTTATTAACCCACTCAATATCAGCACTTTCATTGAGGGATTCTTCAGGACCATAATCAGCGAGCACAGGCTCTCCTTTAAGGCTCTGTTTTCG
>JAPYZB010000720.1:0-19068 GCA_030522745.1 Eupelmus kiefferi | reverse complement strand
TACATATCCAGAAATGCTTGTAACTCCGGCTTCTGCCGCCTCTCTTGACCTGCTGATTGCTTCGTAATAATTGTAAGCGTCCGCTACCCATTTTCTAAAGTGTTAAAGTAAAATAAAAAATAATGATAGCTTATCAAAAGTCTTTAAAAATTAAAATCTCAACAAATTGATTAAAGTATCTACTTATCAATAAAAATTTGCCGCTAAAAAGAATAGTAATTTACAAAAATTGATCTTATAATTCGAAACTTAATTATAAATTGATAATTTGCAGAGAAAGTGCACTTGTGAAATGACGGGAAAGTAATTCTACGTTATCTCATATTTACAATAAATCTGCACTATCTCTATCGGCGAGTTCCAACATTAAGATTAATTCACGCCAATAAATAAATATACAAAAAAATTTCCATAATAACACAAACGCAGCTATAAAAATATCTAAAAAAATCAAGTTATTCTTAAAAACCTCGTAATACTCTCGCTGGGACCGGAGAAAGCTGTGCCCACTCGAAACAAGCGCGGCTATCACGTCCAAGCGCGCCGAATTGCGTAATTCCTCTTGCAGCTGCAGAGCCGTCGTGAGGCCGACGCAGCCACCGCCCAGCACAGCAACCTTCATGTTTTCTACTCTCGTCGAAAACGGATCGCGCGACTTCTCAAAGAGCAACTTTCGACCTAACTTTGTTTCAGCTGGTGATCGAATAAGCGGCACTCGACTCGAGCGCTGTTTGTTATTGCGCTTATCTAGCTGCGCGCGATTGATGTACTTAATTATCTCGTAAAAGATTCCGCTGAGTTCGCGGGTGCCAAAGATGATAGTGATCGAGCGTTTGATTGTTGAGATAGTTTGATGTTTCGTATATTTTTGAAGACTGTTTTAAATATTGTAGGTTTTGCGAGTGTCGGTGAATAAAAAGCTGTGCACTTCTTTTTGAATAAGGTTTCGTATATTTAAATGAAGATTTCCTTAGCCCCTTGGAGCGTGGATAATTACAAACTAACAGTTTAATTTATGTATATATAAAAGTCAATTGCTTCCACAAGTAATTGTATAGTCAATACAAAACGAAAACGTTAATCCTATAAAGAGAATTATTATAACGAATAGGACGCGTTAATGCTGTGTTATTTTGATGAAAGCTCACCAGAAGACACTATGTTAATTACAATTTGAATGTACTATATACATACGTAACTATTCACTTTTAATCAAGCTTCACTGTGTAATGAAAGCATTTGTACAAAGACTATTACATACTACATTCTATTTATAAAATTCTTTTTTTTTAACTGCTGAAGATCTTTCAACAGGGTGAGGATTAATAATTTACAAATCTTTATAAATGTTTATAAACGAAAAGTCAAAGACGACTTTATTTTCTCTATATTTACACGGTTTGCTTTGATTTTTTTTCATCTTGCATAAAAATAACGTCGCTTTATTCAAAACCGTTTATAGCAGTTACAGTTTCTTAAGAAATCTACCTAATATATTATTAATAGCACATAATGCAATAACATCTAAAGAATTAACAGAAGCGATGAACAAAATACAAGGCTTGATTCAACCTGATATATGTAAAGTTGGAAAAACTTTAAACACTTTACAAATTTTTATCGAAAACGTTCTTTTGCACAGCCTTGAATGATGGGTAAAAGAAAATATTTTGCTCAATTTTACCTGTTAATTTATGTTATTATTTTTTTGTTGAATTACGTTTAGAAATAATACTAATGTCTTTATCTATAAAAGGATGCTATTTACAAGAAATCACTCGTGTGTATATTACATGCATTCCGTTTTTCGCACGTTTTGTAATTTCTTATTCTCTTATTTTTCTCACAAGAAAACTTACGACAAGTACAAGGAGAAAATATGATATAAAACAAAAGCAATATAATCAAATTCAATCTGCATATCTTATCTCAAACAAATAAACCACAAATCCACGCTAATCAATGCTGCCGACGTTCGTTATTTTACAATAAAACATAGATTATTTGTTAGACAAATGGAGGAAATTTACTTTGTACAAAAGATGACTACATTTTACTGTAAGGCAATTTATGAACGTTTTCATTAGTGGAAAGACTTTTTAAGGCATAAGATTACAATAATTTCTTGAATTCGATAAATAAAGAAACAAATTTTTAATAATTGAAACATTGAATAGGAAAAGAGCACATAACATAATTGATTATTATTTCCTATGTACCCTTTTTCATTCCAATGCATAAACTAAATTTGTTTCGAAGTATTTATCAAATTTTTTTCATAACAAGAAATTATTATTTTAATAAAAAATGATGTTTAAAACAAAATTTTTCATTAAAGATTTTGAAAATTATATATTTTTTTTTTAAGAATGTTTAATAAAACCATTAGAGATCTTTTAATTCAAAAGATAAAACTAAGTCCCAAACATTCTTAATAATTATAATACCATTAAAAAACTATCAGAATAAAATAATCAAACTATTTAAATTAACTATTAAAATTAATTTCAATTGACTCGTATTAATGATATTGCTAAATTGCCTTAATTAATTATACAAGATTATTAAAAGATTTTAACAAGTTATTCTAATTTTTAACAAAATTAATACGTTAAATTAACATTTTTTGAATATCTATTACTACAAATATATATATTTATATACGTTAGTAATTTATATACAATTACCTTGAGTAATTTCAATCCTTAAGGTAAGAATAATGAACACTGAAGTGTTTTTAGTCATGCCAAATCTTAACAAAGTCTTTCCATTGACAAGCACTCACTAGCGCGTACACGCAGTCACACGTATGCAAATCCTATGAACTATATTTCATTTAATTAAACATCCTCTCCGAGTATGTAATCGTCTAGCAGTAGCAGCGTTGACAATAATAAAATTAAAAAAAAATAAACAGATTATTAGGAATGGGATGCAACCTAAGCTTTGCTGCAGGGCTGGATAGAATAGTTGAGGGGCGGTGGAGGTACGAGAAGCGGCAGTGGCGTCGGAGGAGCCTGAACTTGCGCTAGCGTCGACGAAACAGCGGTAGTCGCGGCTGCTGCTGCGGTAGTCGCCGTCGCCGTCGCTGAAGCTGCGCGGGCTCCGTTTGCAGATGATGACGTAGAACCACAGTCGGGACCGAAAACCTGGAGATAGGTTGGCCACAGGTGTGGTGGCGGAGGAGAGCCAGGAGGTGGCGGCGGTGGCGAGCGATCGTCCATCTCATCTGAGTCCTCCATCAGTACAGTCGGTAGCGGTGACGTTTTCGGTTTTAACTTGATTATTTTAACCTGTTAATGTTAACGTTATTAATATATGTCAATAAATCTTTTATGTGAAAGTAGTTTAGCGACTCGATAAGAGTTAAAGTTTTTTAAAACTTCTATATTAAATTTTCATATTTTTTTATAAAATTTATTAGTATAGATTAGTAGTAGTATAGTAATCTATTAATAGTATTAGTAATCTTTCAATAACAAATATGAAAAATTAAAAATTATTCTTTACCTTAACCTTCTTCTTTGTCTTCTGTGGTTTCACACGCTTTTGCTTTTTTCGAATCTTTCTTGAGCGCATTCTCTTGCAAACGTCGAGTGACAAGTCGTCTTGAGGAAGATTCGAAGATGGAGGCGGAGGGGATGGCATGTCGCCTTCTCCACCACTAGGACTCGTACCTTCTCCTGGCTTAATTCCATCGGCGAACTGCACTGATTTTTTTATTCTTACTTTTTCAAATAGTTTTATCTTAACCGTGGAAGTTAATTTAAGTTCTTCACTTTCTGCTTTTTCACTAGCTGCCTTCATTTCTTCCATTTCCTTTTCAATGCCTTCCAAATCATTTAATATGCCGTTGGTCATGGAGATATTTCTAAATTTAAATAACAAAAAATATTTTTATAAAATATTATTTCAATTACACTAAAATTAAGATACAAGCAATTATAATTCACAATAATGTTGAATTTACTCAAAAGTTCAATTTACGTTAAAAAAAAAAACTTACCCAAAACCAGGCAAAATAAGTATGCCCTTCGCAGGTGGTGGTGGTATCACAGTAACATTGCTAACAACAGTTTCTTCTTTCACGACCGCTATTTCTTTGTTCTCCTCCTCATTCTCCTCCTCAGGCTCAAATTCTTCGTTTTCTTCTTCGTCTTCATAGGGCTCTTGCTCTTGCTCTTGTTCCTCCTCCTCGTCCTCCTCCTCGTCACCTTCCTCCTCCTCCTCATCCTCGACGTCTTGCGCAACAGGAGCTACAGCTTCCTCTGCGTCTTCGCTTGTCGTCGTTGTCGTCGGCACCGCGCTCGTTTCGCCTTCCTCATTTTCCTTGACGATGGAACCAGCGAATAAGCTGCCGGTTTCGCATGCTGGCTCAACCTTGCTCTTACCTAAAATTTTCTCTGCTCGACGCTTCGCTCTTTCGAATCGTCGCCGCTCCTTTTCTTTACGTTTCATGTCCCGCATTCGCTTACGCTCCTCTTTCTCAACGCGGCGAGCTTCGAGAATTGCCTCGTAGTTGTACACTGGCTGCACCACGGGTTCTGCAAAACATTGGATTATATTATTTAAAGAAATGAACAATTTAACTGGACCGTTTTTTAATATTTCTTCACTTTTTATCATCTTTAAAAAATTCTTTTATACTTAAAAAACTAATTTATTTGCGAATCAGATCCTCTATATATTGTCTTTAAAATAATCTCAATTTCATACAAAATTATCGTTTAATATCCAAACTCTGCCTCTAATAAAAAAATATCTGAATTTCTTCACGGTTTATAGTTGAAAAGCACGACTACGTCGAATCCATCCATTATATCAAATCTATTTTACTGAGAAAATTATCAGTGGTTTTCAAAATTATTCTTAAATAAACGATATTAACATCGATTTAATATAAACTTTATAATATTAATCATTCTTTACGTATTAATAAATTAGAATCGTATGGAATATCTAATAATCTACTCTACTGCATTAAATCCTATTTAATAAATCATGTTCAAAATGATTTTAACATTTTACAAACAACTTACACTCTTTAGATGAATAAATAATGATACTGATATAATTAAACTGTAAAATGTTTTTAGGAGCGTATTTTCTCGGTGTCATTGGTTGTGTTAACGACAATCATTTCCCTGAATCAATATTTTTAAAGGAATTTTAGCGTAAACAAAAAAAAAAGCTTACCCGGTGGAGGTGGCTTAGGAGCTGGAAAAGCAACAGCCGGACTAGTAACAACCTGGGGCGGTGGAAGCTGAACGATTGGCTTTACCACACCTGGTATCGGCAGAACTGGCACCGGCACCGGCACTGGTACCGGCGGCAATGGCGATGCTACAGCTGGGGATGAGTTAGGTGTCACTACCGGTGGGGGAATGTTTGGCGTGAATCGAACGGCCGGCACAGGCGCCACAGAAGCCAGAGGTGGTTGCTGATGCTGTTGAGAGCCGGCTGGCCAGTCAACCACTGTCGTCGGCACTACTTGTATCATGTTCCCAATCCGTAAGATTTGATTGGTAGGCGGAGGTGGTCGCTCTGGATATTCGCCAGGTACTACTTGGAGAACGTTGCCAACCTGAAAGTATTGGTATTCGAAGCTTTTAAGATTTATGCAGGATGTTGACACCTTGTAGTGATCGGAAAATAGGAGTGCTCCGATTAAAACAGTGTTTTTTTTATTGAAATATAAATGTTATTAGATTTTTATTTGTAACCGGAGTACTCCTGATCCGCAATAATATCCAATGGTTTCCAAAATTTAATAATTGCATGTAAAGGCTGAATGCAACTCTTTAGAGTTACGAGTTAAGCATATAATGAAATTGTTAATAATTATTGTAAAAAAATTAAAATACAACAGTATTTACCTGGACAACTGTTTGTTGATGCCTAACATAATGCCCAGGATGCTGTCCGTGTGGAACGTTCGGTGGTGGAATATTTGGAGGAGGATATGCTGGAACAGTGGGCATAAAACCAGGTGATCCATAATTGGGAGGTGCATGAGCGTCTGCAGTCGATGGTTTCTTGATTCCTAATTCTAATTCAAGTCTAAAAAAAAAGAATCAATTTTATATATTACTCAGGTATGCTTAGTTAGCGCTCAAATTTATTACAAAAATGATACCCACCTATCATCAAGGGATAATCGTTTAGGCGAATCAGTTGTTTCATCAGCTATCTTGGGATACGTTAGATTTCTGCTCTGATAATACGTATTATACTCGGTCTCTTCATTTTCGTTACCATAGCGATATCGAGACGCTGATCCAGCCGGCATCTCGTTCATGTCCTGGGCAACAGGTACCTGGCTCCTTCCGATCGACGTCTCTTCCTGTTGCTCTGAGGTGCCGCCGGTTAGCTGGATGATTGCGTCCATACGTCGCGGTCGGTCGATTATCGGTCGTACAGGAGTGATGCATGACGCAGCGGGAGGCTCAATGGGCCTAGGTATCGGTGGTGGAGCACGATTTGCACCTTCGCCGATACGACGCAGCTCCTCCTCCAGACGCGCAGTATCCTCTGCACTGCTATAACGATTTCTTATTGGCGAGAAAGACCTAGATCGACGAGACTTATCCAAAGGCCTCAACTCATGATTCCTGAATCGCGATCGATCGAGCGATCTGCTCCTCGAGCGCGATCGCGATCGCGAGCGTGACCTCGATCTCGACCTTGATCTGGTTAGCGATCTGGACCAAGATCTAGAACGTGAACGCGAGCGATACCTGGGCCTAGGTGGTGGTGAGCGTCTCGATGATCGCGGTGGTGGTGATAATTTTCTCGCCGGGGGCAATCTTTCACGACGGGCTAATGGCGAATCTGGAGAACGACTGATATCTCTTCTGTCCCTTCGGTCGAATTTACCGGAGTCCCTAAAGAAAAGTCGAATAATTATTAAACATATGATCTAGTGTTAGAAATACAAATATTCAAAGTTTAATTCAACTAATAAAGAAATATTTTTATAATATACTATCAAGTGTTTTTAAAATTCATTCTATAAAAATTAAAGGTATACGGAAAAAATTAGCTACTGTATACATACCTGCTTCTATTTCTAGCGCTTAAACTGGCGCGAGAATGACCTTTGACATCTCTGTCCAAACTGTCATCCCTCGCTCTTTTATTTTCATAATTGTATTCATTTGGATACGGATTGATAGGCAGTTTTTCATCTGGATGATCTCGCCACGTCTTAGGCATGTCTTCGTCGATTCTTGATCTGGATAAAATAAAGATATTTTTGTTTTATGTATTTAGCTTTAGATTACCATTTAAAAGTTAAAGCAGTTATAATGATTACATCCTTTTTAAAGACTTACAGTAAGTTTTAAAAAGTATCAGTTAGTAAGAGTTATAAATAATATTTTAAGCTATAAAAAGCTATCTTACCTATTACCACGAAGCCTGTCGCTTTCGTAGTTTCTTTCCCTGAGGATCTCCATTGGATCATAAGGCTTATCTCTATTTTTGTCTTGTTCAAAGCCATCATCGTACCTCCTTTTACTCCGATCACTTTTGCTAGGTTGAGAACTTTTCTTAGAAGAATCTATTTAACAATAAATAAATAATTCATAGAAACTTTATTATTTAAAGTTCTAAGCAATAAATATGCACTAAAATTTATTATAAATTGAATAAAAAATAAATTAGTAAAGAATGCTAATAATAAGATAGGTTAACATATAGCATGACAAATTATTTTTTGAAATACTTTCAGAGTAAATTAATATTACCTCTATAAGTAGGAGTTGATTTAATAGGACTTCTTTTGTCTCTTTTACCATGAGGTAGTTTCGATCGGTCATCCCTTCTTCGAGGACTTCGACTCTTACTCCTGCTTCTACTTCGACTGGCGTTACGACTAGTGTTTCCACTTTTGACGAGTTCCTTAGAATCCCAATTACTTGGAGGACTCTTCTTCGAACTTCTACTTTGGTATTCTTTCTTCTCTTTGCTTTCCTTTTCAGTACTTTTTGAACTGCTTTTAGCGCGATTTTCGGTATCACGTTCTTTTCTACTTGGACTTTTTCCTTTAACACTTGGAGGAGACTTTGAACTCAGCCCAACAGTTTTAAGACTAGGTTGTGCATTTTCCGTTGTTGATGGAGGTTTAACAGGTTTAGGCAATTCGTGATTATCTATATCGCATATTTTCTTTTTAAGAACTTCTGGCGAGTTTGTTGTGACCTTAGATTGTTCAGTTTGTCGAGACATCACTTGCTTCGGAACTAACTTAAGCATTTCTTTGGAACTTTCTTCGGTCGTACTTGGATCGATTGATTTCTTACTAGCTTTATTCAAAGGATTATTTTCAAAATTTATATTTTCAATGTCTAAGAAAATGTCTCTGTAAGTACCACTTGATGTTTCAATTTTGGAATCAATTTCAGCGAGAACTGGTATACAAAATTCCGATGCTTCCTCGATTTCAGAAGGTTTGGTTCCCCATCCACTTGGAATAGCAGTATCTTCTTTCACTTTCTTTGAAGATGAATCCTTCGATTTAGATGATGGTACTTCAACCTCCTCTTTGGCCTTAATAACTTGCTCTTTTAACGTAGCCTGGAAATCAATTATTACATTTAAGACATTATCAGATTGGCTTATGTTAGCTTATGTTAGTAAAATTTTCTTATGAATTCCATTTTATTTATTTACAATAATTTATTTAATATTCTGATTCTATTCAAACAAATATACTCAAACTACATTATCTAATTAATTAATCGTCATGTCTCTACTCACGATCTCCGATTTTTGAGGTGCCTCTAAATCCAGTTCGTCTTTAACTTCGACCGTAGACTTCAACGTAGGTAAATTTTTCATAATGTCCGAGGCACTCAACTCCGGATCCTTCGCAGTCAAAGCTCTTTCCAGTCTGGCGATCTCTTCCATCTTTCGTCGTAAAGTTTCTGGCGAATCGATTATATTGCTTTTGGGAGGCGTGTAACAAGATCGTCGCGACAGATTTGATTTTACAGTATCATCCTTGATCAGGGAATTCACCGACTCTAGTAACGAGCTGTCAAATGCTGCCTCGCCGGTTTTCGTTTCATCCAATTTTGGCCAAATGTTACCTTCTACTTCCCACATGACCGGAGGAGCATTCTCAAAGTTTTCTGGTTGATTCTTCGCATCCCAGCGATTTCTACGCCTCGGCTTGTCATCCGTTTCGGTATCACCTGAACCTTCGCTGGTCTTACCTGCTTATAGTATTTATTATAATTACTTTGATATTCTTTAAGAAAATTGCAACTGTATTGTAAATAAAATGGATAAAATTAAACTTACCCTCTGATTCGACTTTTGTTTTCTCATTACTTCCTAAATTATCTTTCTTTTCCAAGGATAACATCAATTCCTCTCTTTCGGCATTCTCTTGTTCGTCTTCCCAGATTCTAATGGTGCTGACTCGTTGTTTTTCCTTTTTCTTTTTGCTCTCTTTTGTACTTTCAGACTCTACCGGAATGTACGTGTCCGTTTCTTTATCGTATCTAACTTTATCCACTTTTTTCGATTTTGTTGGCTGCTCCGTCTTTATTTTTACAGCAGTAGATTCCGGCATCGCATCAAGGCTGTCAACTTCCCATTCATTGGCAAAGATTTGTCGTTTATCCACATGCTGCTCTAATTGAGTTAAAGAGAGAACGTTGAGAGAGTCAAAATCCGTGTCGTTCCAATCAACAATAGGTTTTTTCTCCAGAACCTTAAATTTGTGAGTTTCCTCGTCATTCACGGCGGGCTTCGCCATACGTGTGTTCTCTCTTTCCCACTCATTTTCAAATTCCTGAGATCCCATTGTTACGTCTTTATCTTTTTTCTTTCTTTTTTTAGCCTCGGGATTGTCGATTTTCGAATCCTCGATTTCGCTCTTGGGATCCTTCTCCTTCTTCTCAAAATTCTTGGAGTCTTTGCTCGTATCATTCTTTTCATCTAGCTTCTCCTTCTTTTTAATTATCTCTTTGGATTTTATATCCTCTTGAATATTCAGTATTGGTAGGGGAACCTTTGTAATTTGTCTAGACACACTCTCCCTCTCCCATTCCGAATTAGTATCTTCGCTAACACCTCGGCTTCTACCCTCCCGCAAAATTGGGCTCTTGCATAATTTGATCGGCTCTATGCTGGGAATTTTGTAAGTTAATGATCTTTCCGAGTCACTGATTGCTTGTTTGCTTTTGCTTGATTTTTTCTCCTCTTTGATTTTCGTGGTCTTACTGTGTTTGCTATCACTCGACCTATCCGACTTGGACTTGCTCTTCTCTCCATCGGCATTCTGTTTGCTCAGTTTACTCTTCTTCTTCTTCGCTTTCATCTTTCGGGATCGTTTTTTCTTAGGTTTTGCATCAGAGTCACTACTGCTCGAGTCAGTGCTA
This sequence comes from Eupelmus kiefferi, assembly GCA_030522745.1. NCBI lineage: Eukaryota > Metazoa > Arthropoda > Insecta > Hymenoptera > Eupelmidae > Eupelmus > Eupelmus kiefferi. The sequence goes on along the minus strand of JAPYZB010000720.1, from coordinate 8,677 downwards.
GCCTTCCGCTTCCGTTTGCGCTTTAGCTTCTTGCTTAGCTTCTTAATTCGCTTGCGCTTTTTCTTTTTCTTATCAGCCTTTTTACGCTTTTTCTTGCGTACTTCTTCGGAGCTAGAGGAGTCACTAGAACTGCTATCACTGCTGTCCGACTCTGAACTTGATACCTTCCTCTGACGTTTGCGTCGCTTTTTACGGCGCTTAGACTTTACATCGTCTGAGTCAGAACTAGAAGACGAGCTAGAGTCGCTACTCCAACTTTCACGGCGTTTACGCTTCTTTTTGGATACCTTCGTTTTAACTTGTACTGGTGTAGGAGCAACTACTGCACGGTCGGAGACCTCGGCGTCGCTGAGTTTTTCTTCCTTGATCTTAACATTTTCCCAGTCGCTGGGGATGGATGCTGAATCCTCATCTTCTTCCTCGTCTTCGTCGTCATCGTCTTCTTCGTTATCATCTTCTGAAGACTCGTAGTGATGATTGGATTTTTCGACTTCTGGCTTTTTGGGCGGTAGTTGCGGCAGCAGTGGCTGGTCTTTAATTTTTTCAGATTCTTTAATTTGCACTTTAGTTTTCTCCTTTTCCAAATGTCTGTTGCTGCTACTACTACTAACCTTTTCCGTCCTCGAAGCTTTTGGTAAGCTTATTTCTTTAACCGATTTAGTGGATGGCATAGGTATTTCGGAAAGTTTTAAATTATCGGTCGCCTCCTTTGAAAGTTTTGCTTCCAAACTAAACTCATAAAATGCTAAGGGCGATGAAGATTCCGCTGGCTTGGACGCCTCTGTACTGCTCACCATTTTTATGAATTGTTCGTATTCGGATACGAGTTTTTCGTCCCGGACCTCGGGCTCCGGTGTTACTGATTTGGCCTTCGGTGGTATTATTTTATTTGCTGATTTTTCAATGCTTGATGATTTATCCACGACTGATGATTTATCTATAACCATTGGTTTTTCTGCAACAGTTGGCTTATCTGAAGTGACTGATTTTTCCGCAACTATCAATTTATTTGTAGTCAACAATTTGTCTGTAACTATTGGTTTATCCACAGCTACTGGTTTCTCCGTAACTGCTGATTTACTTGTAACCACCGGTTTATCCGCAACCATCGATTTATCCGCGACTATCGATTTATCCAAGACCGTCGGTTTATCCATGACCGTTGGTTTATCTACGACAGTTGGTTTATCCACGACCGTTGGTTTATCCGTGACTGTTGGTTTATCCACAACTGCCGGTTTATCCTCGACTACTGGTTTATCTATCACCATCGGTTTATCCAAAACGGTCGACAATTCCTTAAGTGGCTCTTCTACTGGCTGCTTTTTATCTTTGTGGTGGTGGTGATGGTGATGATGGTGATGATGCTTGTCCTCACGACTGCGATGTTTACTTTTTTCTTCTTTATGCCTTTTATGGGATGGAGACTTGTCCTTGCGTTTTGGGGACGGCGAGCGCGAGTGTTTGGATTTATTTTTGTGTTTAGATTTCGACTTTATCGGCTGTTCTTCTACATCTATAAATAAAGAATTTAAGTGAGAAAGGCAATGAAATTTATTTATTAATAAATTAAAATAAATGATTTTAAAATACTATAATGAGTTCAAATTTATATTTAATATCGCAATTATATATTCATAAATTTAAGTATATGTAGAATATAAGTATGTCACCAACGCTAAATTTCAAGAGCTTTTGAAATTGAAAAAAATATAATTTAGTTTTTAATCAATAAAATTATTAACGAAAGACAGTATAGAAATAATTTCAATTAAAATATGAGAAAATTATTTAATAAATTTCTTACGTTGTTCAGTGGGTAACTTTTTATGTTCTTTTATTTCTGGCTTTGCAGATGCTTGCGGCTGTAGATCTGGTTCGGGTTCGGGTTCTGACTCTGGTTCTGGATGTGGTTTAGATTTTTCTAATTCCAATTCTGATTCAATAGATACGTGATCAATACGAACGATTTGTTCATTTGTTAACATATTTTGCCGAGGAGGAGATTTTTTGAATACATTATCATCATCACTTAATTCATTTTCACTATCCCATTTAGAACGTGGAAAAGAAGGTACATCAATAGAAGTTCTTATAGATATGGACTTTGATGGGTCCATAGTTTTATACCATAGTCTTTCGTGATGGCCTTCTTCACGCTCTGACGTTATTATTCTGCAATTATAAATATATTAAAAATAAAAAAATTATGTTACACTTGATAAATTACTTTACAGTAAAACAAAAATTTTAATTTTAGTAAAAATTATGATACAATTTCATCTATTCTAATAGAGATAGATTATTAAAAATAAATATTATAAAATTGAAAATGTATTTAATGCGTTAAAATAAAATATATATTTAAATTTAAATGAAATAAATCAATGAATTTAATAAGAAGCAGTGACGATTATTCATATCTGTAAAATAATCGTCTTTATAAAACTAGTAACTCTTAACACTGATAAAGTTGATGTAAAAATAAGTTGCTTACCGTATTTGTGTTGCCTCACAGATATCCTCCATTTTTTCCCGTCGATTAGGTGATATAGCTCTTAAAACGTAATGTCGATCATAATGAAGTGGATGTCTTGGATTTTCACAGTACAGTATTGGAGGATTTGTTTTTGTGGATTTGATTGTCTCTGGTTGATATTCTTTTGGCCCATTAGGACCTTCAGAAATAAAGGGATATCGATGCAATCGATTGTTAGAAAGCATTAACATTTGATCAAGATATTCATTATAATCTTGAGCAGATCTATAGAAAAAAAAATATAAAACATTTTTAATGGACAAATTTAAAAATGTAACGAAATAATGTAAATTTTTGTAGATAACTTAATTAAAATCAAAAAATTATATTTTGCTAAAAAATTAGTAATTTTTAAATTCTACGAACCTAAGTTTATTCATTTTATCTCCATTATCAGATCTTCTGATATACCCTACTTCTTCAATATAAAATCCATAATTTCGAAAATCTTTCCAAGAACGACATTTTAACAATTCTTTTTCTCTTATGTCTCTCAATTTATCCTTTTCTCTTTCTCGATCTCGGTGCACTTTCATTCTCGGTTCTTCTCGTTTTTCTTTTACATCAATCCTTTCTAATTTATTATCTCTCGAATTTGACCTTTTAAATAGAACATCATCTCGCTTATTAGTCTTTACTTCTTCACGATCGTCATCTCTTTTTACATCAACTTTTAACTCGTCTCGTTTACTTGTATCAATTTTAGATTCTTCTCTTTTCGATTTATCTAATTTTGTTTCCTCTTTTTTTCCCATTTCTGATTTTGAATCTTTTCTTGTTTTTTCTAATTTTGGTTCTTCTTTTTTTTCATGATCTGGTTTTACATTTTCTCGTTTACTTAGATCAACTTTTTGTTCTTCTTTGCTTTTCCCATCAGATTTAAGATCTTCCTTTTTGTTATGTTCATTTTTCTCTATTTTATTACTTTTTTCAATTTTATCTGTTTTATCAACTTTGTCAATTTTTGTTTCTTCAATACTTTTTATTTCAGCTTTTTTAGGTTCCTGCTTAAGTTCTTCTTTAGATTCTTCCTTTTTAGAATCTTCTTGTTTATTTTCAAGATTTTTATCTTTAATTAAAGAAGCCAAGTCATCTTTTTTAGAAGATTTTTCTGTTTTAGGATCTTGTTTTTTATCTTTTTCATTTGAATTTGCACTTTCACTTTTACCAGAATCTGATTTTGAATCATCTTTACTATCATCAAGTTTTTTATCATCATCCTTGGTTTCATCAGATTTTACATCACTCTTCTTATTTTTATCAGATGATCTTGTATCTTCTTCTTTGTGTTTTGAATCTTCTCGTTTATGCTTTGAATCATCTTTTCTATCTTTACTTTCCCTTTTCTCTGATTTATCTTTTTTCTCTTTATGTTTACTTTTGCTGTAACGATCATCCTCTTGAGAAGACTTTCGAGTAGATCGCTGCCTTGATCTACTGCGAGATTTTCTATCTCGACTGTGTTTTCTACCAATTCAAAAATATAAAAATTAAAAACGCTAACTAATATAAATTAATTAGTGCTTATAAAAAAAATTAGTTAATTTACCTATCACTTTTTTTCTTATGTGATGATCTTCTTGAATATCGATCTTCACTTCTTCTTTCTCTGCTTTCTTCTCTTTCTTCTCTTTCTTTCTGTTTTTCTCTAGCTTTCTTTTCAAGTAGTGCATGCATTATAGAAGCATCTTGAGCTTCTAAAATTTTAAAATATAAAAATTAAATATAAAAAATATACATGTTACAACAATTATTTTTGACGTGATATAATTAATTATACCTTGAATTGCTTGTCTATGTTTTTCAGCTTCTCTTACTATCTCTTCTATTGCCAAAATTTTTTCTTGTTCTAATAAATGATAATCATTTTAATTAATGAAATATTTAAAGTATAAGTACAGTAAAAACAAAAAAAACTTCTTTTTTACTTACTTTTAACCCTATCTGCTTTAGGTTTTAATTTATTTACTTTTGGTGTAGGATTAAACTTATTTGCAAATGCCATTAATCTCTTTTTGGCTTGAATTTTTCCAAGCACAGGTTTCAAAACTTTTGGACTCTCTGTCTTTACAGAGTCGCTACTAGCTTCACCCTTAGTGCTTTCTGGTGTAGCTGGAGGTTCAATGTCCTCCAACCTAATTTGATCCATTATTGGATCAATTTTCATTTCTACGTTTTCCATTTTGGGTAAAGGCAAATTACTTATGTCACTGGCATCTTTGCAAAAAAAAGTTTATACTATTATAATGTAACTTGTTCTATCTTATATGAGAAATTGTTTAAATTAATATTTAATACTAATATGTTTATACAGGAAATTATAAAATGAGATTTTACAAAATATATAAATTATTTTTATTAAAGTTTAAACTTAAAGTTACTCAAAAAAGTTAAATAAAAATTAAAAAAAAATAATTATAGCAATTGTTAACTATAATTTTATAAAAAAAAAATATAATAATTTTTGAGAGAATAATCATATAAAATAAATTCATAAAACTATAAAAATAAATAAATCTAATACCAAAATAAAGTTAAAATTATAGTTGTTTTCTAGATTCAAAATCAAAATATCTTATTTGAACAGTATTTAGCAAACCATTAACGACTACTGCCAATTTCCAATTGCTAGTTCTATATTAATTTTTATTGATCTGGTTCTTTATTTTATTTACGTTTACTTATTTTACATATTCATTTACAATATTCTATTTGAAAATAAAAATTATCCTTGAATTTTAGACCATTTAATATAATAGTAGAGGTTAAAAATAGACACACATAAATAGATAAACTTACCCTGCATTTTGCTATTGGCACTTGTTCTCAATCCTGTGCTGATCTTAAAACCACAGTGATCATTACGTCAAATATTTGAACTTTGCCATAATCATCCAAACTTTAACAATTTACACAAGATAAAAAGGCTATCCCATGTGTTACATTTATAATAACTATTTATTCTCGGTAGTGTATGAATTATTGCTACGTAGCTTCATACGTCTGCAGATAAAATGATTCACTCGCTTAAAAACTTCTTAAAACTTTAGTACGCAGGCACAAACTGTCGATGAGAGATTGACCCCAGCTTGACTTCTGCAAAAATACGATTTATACAGCACTTCAACTTCGGCTATCACCTGGAAAAAACGACACAGCATCTTAGTCAATGATTTAGGTTACCAAAATTCGGCACTTTCCTAAATCAGCAGTAAGTCGGTGTCTCGTTGCTGCGAGACCGAAAAACTGCATATAGCGAGATCTCCCTCCAAAATATTTACATGGGGTTACATTACCTTCTGCAAAATCCGTCGACCTTAAATAATCGCAGTCGTCGTCTTGTTTTTCAGAATTTTAGCAAACCGCATTTTCCTTGGCTATTACGGACACGTACTTAATTAGCGCGTTAACCATTTATTTCGGAAATTTTAGCCGTAACCTGTATCCGAGTGCATTGCTCACATCCCCTTATGATACACAACGCGACAGACATTTTGCTTTTCGTCGGGTCAAAACTCAAAAGTTAGGCGGCAGAAGTGACAACTCAAAAATGTTGGCCTTAAAAATGTCGAGGATAAACTGATCGATTGACTTTCGGATAAGTGTGAAAATATTATAGTGAGTTGAATATTTTTTGTTTTTTTAAAAACGATCAATTTGTTCACGGTTATTAATATAGCTATTTATGATATTGTATCTAAAAAATGAAATAAATGTATAAGGTTATGAAATTGTTGGTAGGACTGATGGAAGGAAAATAAAATCTATTTAAATTTTATATGCAGTTCGGAATAATTAATATTATAATTATAAATTATAATTATACATAATATACATACAAAAATTATTATAATTTTGGATTTTTTTACAATTATATAATTTATTTATTTTTTTTTTTTTTCTCAACAACATACTGTCTACAGCAGTGTAATGTGAAATATTAATTAACAAGTATTAAATTATAATTTTAAAAATTTCTTTAAAAACTTAAAGAAATATGAATTTGTTCTATTTAAAATAATAACTTGCATAAAAATAATTATATTCTATTATGATGATATTATGTGGAAATTTCTAGAACATTCAAATAAAAAATAATTTAAGCAAGATTTTTACAATACCAATAAAAAATATTATACTATATATAAATGATTGATGAATTTTACAATATTTTATGCTTTACACCAAGATAATGGAAATCAAGGATAACTTAAAAAATTTAATTAATTATAAATTTGTTTATGCTTTTGTATTAATGATAAATAACACTGGTGCAAACTGACAAACACATCTGATTTATCTTGAACTCAGCTATATGATCAAATTCAAGAAAAAGTGATTCTTTTAATTAATAAACAAATATAATGTAATTGTTTTAAAATAAATCAATTACTTAGATTATTCTTGATTTCCATAAATCACTTAAACATATTTAAAGATAGTATTTTTAAATTTCTGAAAATAATTTTAATCTATATCTTCAATTTCTGAAGGATCTCCTCCTATTGCTTTCCAAAATGCTGTTACTAGTTGCTCAGCTGCCATTCTTCTTTGGTTTGAAGGCATTGAAGCTGCATGCTCTTTCATTGCTCTTAAATTGCTGAATAGCTCACCAAAATCTGCTTCTTCATTGTTCATAATTCCATCTGTAAAATTATTTGTTGCAAAAATAAAGTTTCTTAATTAAAGTTTCTTAATATTGTTGTAGCATAGTCATTACATACCTAGAACACTTTCCATTTGCAAACGTTCTGAAATATTTTGAGAACTATTCAAACGGACATTTTCTAACTGGTCTTCCACTTCACTTACTTCAGGTTCAGGTTCATGGGTACTTTTTCTGGAATCTAAAATTAAATTTTTTAGTTACTTTTGCTTATACTATATTTTCAATAGTAACTCTAGTAATAACCTTTAAGATTAATATTTGGCCACATGTGGGTTTCCAAAGCTTCGATAATTCTTTCAATCCCGTATTTGCTTTGATCTTCTTCAAGTTCCATAATTTCTTTTGGTTCTAGTTCTATAAGCTCAAACTTTTTCAGCGCACACCATTCTATAACTAAAATTGAAATTTTTTTTAGATAAAATTTTATATAATTTAAAGAAACAATCAGCTAATGTAAAAACCTTTTTCTTTGACTGTAGCATTAGATATGGAATTGCAAACTAATAATAATATTTCTGCTTCCGTCTGAGCAAGTATTGGTGTAATTTGTTCGTTGACAAGACGTAAGTTATCTTCCTAAAATTGGAGCAGCATTAAACAATAATTATAAAGTCTGAAATACATAAAGAAAAGTATCTTACTGTTTCTAAATTGTAATGAAATATCAAGGCTTCAAAATTTGAAGGATCTATCGACAAATTTTCTGTTGTACACAGCAATATTTGTGCTGTGTAATATTTGTTATTGATATCTAATAGGTGATATGCAGTGTCAGCTTGCTGTGACAAATATTTTGCTCCCATATCTTAAATTAATGTTGATAAAACAAAATTACATTAATGACAAACGAATTTTACATAATAATGACTATTGTAATTGTACATGCATTATACATACTACTTGCTATTTCTTTAGCTTTTTCACATTTTGAACTTGTGATTAATACACGAGGTAAATCCATATTTGAACTCGAATGCTCCATGATAAAGACACTAAATGACAAAATATGCAGCAACATTAATACGACCTCGAAAGAACCTATCCCTTTCTGAATAACGATTTATAGGTTACGTTTTCATTGTGTACAAACTACATCATGACTCAAACATTCAGTGTATATATGTATATATAAGATACACGTATGTATATATATACGCATCAGTTACGTATAGTATAAGCATTATTTTATGGATTTATGGATTGTGTATATAAATATATATAACAGGTACAGAGAAGCATATATTTAAATTTTAATAGTAAGAATTAAATAAGCTATTTAAAAATCTTTATTTTATTAAAATATTATTGAGGTCCACACAAAATAATGGATTTGATTTTTAGGTAAATAAAAAACAACCTTTATTACAATGTTTTATAATTTTTTTATAAGATCTTTGTAATACTATATTTATTATAAATTGTAAACACGTTTCAATAAAATGAAAGTAATTATTTCAGTTTTGCACAAA
>JAPYZB010000719.1:0-31769 GCA_030522745.1 Eupelmus kiefferi | reverse complement strand
TTCGGCTCGTGCTAGCTCACCTTGACTCGTACTGCAAATTCCACACTCGGTCTAAAAAAGCTCACTTTTAGCCCTTGGTACATAATATACTATTATACGATGTTTGGATTAATAAATTATTTTCATAATTAAATATTCGTAATATTTGTTTTTATTTGTGAATTGGTTTTTTATTTAAGAGAGTAACATTCAGCTTACGCAAAAGTACCTTTAATATACAGCAAATCCGAACTCTGCAATAATCCCAAACACGACTATTTATGTAAATACCCATCAAGAAGCCTGTTTTTAAATTAAAATCACGAGCATAACTTCACATTATTAAAACTCGCACCATCGAAACTTTTCAATGACTCTGAGCTTCGAAATAACTGAAAACAATTTCAATTATTAGAATCCCGCGCGAGGAACCGCGCCATGGAAATATTGAACGAGGCTTTTCATTTAATTTCCGCATTTCCCATCGATAATGCTGTACAGCTTGGCCGCACTTTGTGTCATTGCGCCGCACGTCGTTAAAATCAAAATCCATACGTAGTGCTCGCGTTTCTTCCGCGTTACACAGCTGCATATGACTGCGCAAGCCGATATCTTTGCGGAGCGCGGCTCTTGGATAGCATCCAAGAACCTTTTGATACTTAATTGTTCGGCGCGCCGCATAGGGAGCGCGTAAAATTTAATGTTGTAACATTATTAACCGAATCGAGATAAGTTATCGCTGAAGGTACTGCGCGTTTCACTTAATTTGTCAGATTTTGCTTTGTTCGGAAGATTGGAGTGTTAAATAGATAGATAGGTCGATAGAATGCTATCTATTGGCTGTGGACCCTAGCTTCTAAAAGCCATAAGCTAATTACACATATACAGAGATAGTGAGTAACAAGAAAAAAATTTTAAATTATTTTTGCCGTTCGATTCCCTAAAACTATATGAAGACTTTATCATTTTTCCGTGCTTTCCTAAATCGAAGTATGGTAATCGGACTAACAGAAGTAATTAAATTTATTAAACTGAATTCGTATAATAACAGTTTTATATCAAACATAACTTCATATTAATATTCTAAGTAATATTATACAAAGTCCATATAGTCATGCCCGTTATTTTAGTTTTAACACAATACTTCAAATAATTTAAAAAATATAATTGCGTGTATCTAGGTTAGGAAAATTTTAATTATTTTAGAACCATTATAAAAATAATTCAATTTTATCTAGTACTTCGAGAGAAGGTTTATTTCAAATATGTTCATTAACTTGGGTATGCACCATAATTTCAGGTAGTTCAATAGTCGGAGATACGCTCGATAATTTAAAGTAACCTAATTTCTCTATTTCTGCTCACTTCTATTATCTAGAATTCTGAACCAAATATAGCGCTAAAATCCGAAATAATTAAGCACAAAAAGCAGCATAAATGTCTAATTACTCAAAAATCTTCAAAAATATATGTATCAAGTTTTACAAAACAAAAACATCAAACTAGCCCGCGTACAACACCATACCATTCTAAGCTTGTTAAATTTACAAACGTCTACAACTGCTAACAATCCAATTCAATCCAGCAACATGAAACGTAGACAACCTGCTCGAAAAATGTTTACCGCCCCGCGCAAAGTCGCCTCGCGCGAGACAATAAAGCCAAGTGAGCTTGGCACTTTTCCACGCGCGCGTACATCGCAATCAAGCGGCGCGGCGTGCGACAAATAAAAAAAGAGAAGAAGCGCCTCTTTAAAGGTGAGCGCGCTGCGGCCCCGGCGGGTAGACGCCCGACGCACAACAAACGCGACGCATAATCAAACGGCGCTGGCGCACTTAATCGACCGGGCGCTGCCGACAGTCATTAATTCTTCTTCCCAGCGCGAATACAAATCGATCGGGAGATGCCTCGAATTATGCGTTATTCGCCCGGAATCGTTCAGGGGCTTTCCAATTCCGAGAGCCGGCTCTCGCAGCTACTGCATAATTTAGCGATCAGAGGAGAGCTGGCACTGCTTTCTCACCCTCCTCCCCCTGCGCGCAGCGAGTGCACGCGCGTGCGCCCAAGCTTGCTGCAGCAGCCGTTGCATGCCGCCTTGCTGAAATATCCGCTTAGTTGGAGTCCTCTCTTACGCTCTTTCTTTTCCTCCTTTTTCGGGTCGCAAGCAGCGGCTCTTTTTACTTGCCGCCCTTCTCGCTCTTGCATACGCTTTTCTTTTCTTTACTCTTTTTTTTCTGTTTTGCTCGCTCCTGTTCTCTCTTGCACGTTTTCTCTGCTTCTCTCTCGCTCTTTGGTTCTGGTTCACGGTGGAGGTACGTGCGAGGTAGTAAAGAAGAAAGATAAGGTAAGAGGCTTGATGGATGTGTGGGTGAAGAACGTCTATGTGAATGAGAGCGTTGTTTGACATTTAGGCTGCGCAGAATAGCGCTTCGGGTAATTGGGTAAATTTGCGACGATGAAAGCGCACAATAAGATACTTTTGCAGGTTTTGTTCCGTTTGATGCAGGTCGTGCTTGCAGCACTTGGATAGCACGCAGCTTTGTTAGTTAGCATAGTCAAGTAGTGTGAAATCGAGGGTTTGCTATTGTTACGAGGAACTAATTACTATTTATTAAGTGTTTGTAGTTCTTAGAACGTTAAACGCTACGGGTACAATCTGATTATTCAAAATTCTTTTTACAGTAAATTTTCACTAATTAAATATTCATGAAAATTATTTTGAATATTAAAGAATATAAAGAAATGGGACAGATAGAATACAAACAAATAAATAAAGCAATCCTACTAAAAACCGTGAGAAATCCCACCCGAACCAAACGGACCCAAAAACTCTTAATTTTCCTTAAAGCAGAGCAAACAAACACGGTTCCTTATACGCTCTACCCCCATTACGCAAACTGACTCTCTTCTTACTCCCACGCGAAAAGAAAACCCAATTTCCGCGACCCCTATTCTACTCCCGCGTCATATATTAGTCATTCCTGCCGAGCTTTATACGTATACACACGAGCTAGACGCGGCAAAACAATGGATCAGGGGGAAAGTGGCGCGCCGAGTTATTGCGATGCACTTTTGGAATGTTGCGAACCGAGCGAAGGAAATGGAAAACGATGCAGTCGCGAAGTCGAACTCACGTCGATCGAATAACTTCTGCGTGGGAAAATTATCGGGCGTTGAGCTGTAGGAGTCGAGGTGATTTATAGGATGCTGCACGGCGGACGCGAACGGAAAGTTGGCGCGATTGTTTAGTGAGTGTGGCTTGGAGGTGAAATGTTTATTGGAGGGCGAATTCGTTAGAAATCGGTTAGAGTTATGGTAGGGATGTAGATTTACTTGGGAAATGGTTGGTTGCATCGGGATATATACAATGTATAACGTTTGCAGTTTTGAATTGTACAAATTAATGCAAGTTCCACTTTCAATGAACGCGTGTATGAATATTCTATTCTAAAATTCGCTACACTATTCGACAAAGTTCTAATTAATTAACGCCTCGCTCGAAAGACGAATGCACATGTACAAAGGAATCACGCAACAATTAATAACACCTTATAACATTCGGAATTGCGTTATAATTAAGTTTGCCTTACCTCGTGTGCTGATATTTAGATATGCAAACTGCATCTCGATCTGCTGCAATAGAATCAAAATTAAATTTTAGATTTGGTTTTTTCTCTTAAATTAAAATATACATCAGCAAAATTTTTACACGTTGAACGCAGGATAATTTTATATATATTCAATCCTCTGCGTCGCCGAATTCACACTATTACTTCAAGACTTCGCGAGCTACTGTTGCGTACGGAATAAGCTCGCGAGGAAAGAGAGTCGCGAGCGTGGAATTAAATTGCACGCCGGCTCTCCTGATTATCGAAGCGTGAAATGCACCCGTAGAGAAAGGGAGGGCAAGCGTGTCTACGCGAGCAAGCTGCGCTTCGCCGGCTTGCGTGCTTAATCCGTAGGACGACTGGACGAGAAAGTGTTTGACTTAGCCATACTACCTTCTCTCTCTCTCTCTCTCTCTCTCTCTTTCTCTTTCTCTTTCTTTCTCTCTTGCGCAGTCGCTCTGTCTTGCTCTATCGAGTTGTTCTTTTCTTTCTGGTGGTGGTAGAGGTGGTGGTGGTGATGCTGGTTGCCGTAGTGGTGGTGGTGGTAGCGGTGACGCTGGCGATTACAGTAGCTATAATGGAAGTGCCAGTGGTTTGGAAGGAACTGCTGGTAGCTCGGTTTTTAGATCGTTCTTTTCGAGAAACTGTTGTGCTTGATGTAAATAGGTTAACTTGTAATGGGTTATTCCCGGTGAGTAGGTTTGCGGCTTTTGTCGGTGATGGAAATATTCGTAAGTTTTTCTGATTGATTATACGGAGAACGAATTTCTACTGTGCATTCTGTAAAGTTACTTAATATTGATAAAACGTGTTGTCTGAGCAAACTTGGATGTTACTACTGAGACGTCGTTCTCCTTCAAATCAGCAATCAACTTATTACGTCGAGAGAGTTTTTTTTAACTCAAATAAATAATATAAGCAATCAATTTTACTATTTTATAGTTTATTAATTATAATTTATTCCATAAGTCATAAGAACAACAAGCATTCCCTTTTTCTAATCTCAAAAAGAATTAAAAACCTCTCTCGGCGTGATAGTTCAAACGTACCAAGCCTACGCAACTCGACATATAAACATCAAAACTGCTCCATTCGCCTCTCAAGTCCGGAGGGTGGTCCGCCATCACCTACAGCCTCCTCGCACTCAACGACGACGCAGCAGCAACAGCAGCCGCAGTCATCACAGCCTCCAGCTCCTCGCTGGCCTCTGAAACCAGGCGTCCTCGTACACATCAATCGCACTCACAGCATGCGCTCGGGCCTGGCGATCAGCCCGCGCCTCGGCATCAACACGAGCCTGCCCTCGCCCCCATTGTCCACGACGTCCTCGTCCTCGCGGCTGCGCGGCACTTCCGACTCGACGCCGCTCACGGAATCGGCCGCGGTGCGGGCGCCCTTTCGCCGCGCGCGCAAAGACGGCGAGCCCAGGCCGAGGCGACACAGGCAGGCCAGGAGCCAGCACCATCAGAGTCACGCGTCTCTAAGGCAGCAGCAGCAGCAGCAGCAGCATGACGTCGAGCAGGCAGAGCTGGGCGTGCTCGGGATGAGGGCGAATCGGATACGGGCCATGTTCAGCGTGGTCCAGCTCAAGGAATCCGATACATTTCCGGGAATATCGCGCGGCAAGACAGGTAAGCGCGCTCGGCACAGGGCTGCGGGTGTGTAAACACGAGGACAGGGAGCACTCGGACGGACCGACGTGTATCCGTTTTCAACGAGCACGCGGAAAGAGTAGGCGAAATGGCTTCTTTTCGAGTTCAGTTTCGACTGTTGCGAGTGTATTTGTTTCTTTGATTTACGAGGTGTGCGTGATTTTGCATTTGGTTATGATGTGTTGGGTTCGCTGATATTCTTAATATTCTTCTATTTGGGAATCTATAGTTATTACAAAAGATTTTGGAAACAATGAGGCTTAAATATTATTTATATCAAGATTGTTTAAAATTTAGAAACATCTGGTACTGCTATTAAAAATATTCTACGATGAGGAATCAATTAAGTAATCCAGGCTAAGAGTAAAGTATTAATGACCGAAAAGCGGTCGAAAAAAGAGATAGGAACACGATAGTGTCTCGTTGGTAAAAGGGATAAAAGTCGAAGAAAACGATATCGTTGAGGCGAATGTACCCAGGTCGTCGGAAAGGTCGAAAATAAGGTAAAAAAGAACATGAAAACGATAGTCTTGGGAGATTTTCACTAAGAGAATGGTGGAGCAGTCGGGCACTAACTGAAACAAAAGTAACATTTTTTAACCTAGTGATAATTAAATTAGATTAATTTCAACTAAAGTTGTTTAGCAAAGCTTATCGCACAAAAACGTTTTATACTCGTATTCGCATCAAAAAGGAAGCGTTAATTAACGCGATAAGTTTTCATAAAATTATTCAGGCAAAGCGCGTCGCGCCACGATCTACGTAAAAGGAAATTCATTTAGCAAGAATACAAATGGCGCGCTTTGGCGAGCGCGCACCACAAGTGTCCAGGCGAAAACAAGGACGGATGAAAAGTCGGTTAACATTTAGAGAGACGCGGGAAAAGGGGTCAGCTGCTTTATGTGTGTGACTTGTGCAATGAGAGCGCGAACACCTTCATTCTGGACGTTTTACCCTCAACGCAGATCAAACGGAATCGTTTTTAATAAATCTTTAGATGAGTGATCTTGAGAGGATAGAAATATGATTTTTCTAAATGAAAATGTAATATTAGGAGATATAGTGATTGATTGATGATAGACACATATAATTTACAGGTATTGTGATAAAGGTAGTAGATAAATTTTTTCTCTCCTTCCTTTGAATCTCTCCTTTCCGCTTTTTTAATAAAGAGAGGTATTCAGATTTTTTAAATTTCATACATACCGTGAGAGAGAGAGAGAGAGAGAGAGAGAGAGAGAGAGAGGAGCAAAAGAAAAATTCAAACGGAATAATGATACCAGCGCATCGGTATATATTGAAGTACGAGCGGCATTTGGGAAAATCATATTCGCTTTTTCATTGCGAAAAAGGAACGGCGCGAACGCTCACTCCAGAGAACAATCTCAGAGAAAAAATAAACATAACTATCTCTTTCTCCCTTGGGATCGAGACTCATTTCTACTTTCGAATAAATACTCCCTTCCTTTGCCAAGAACGCAAGCGTGCGTGCTTATTTCGCTCTTCAGTTATTCTTATTTTCGCATTTACTTCTGATCTTAGCGAGAGTATGCAATATATAGAGCTGCTAAAAAAGAAAATACATATTCGAGCTTGTATTAGACTTTTTATTGCGCGCTCCGGACTGATTGAATTTCTTTTACTTTTTCGTGCCATCACAGAATCATTCATGTTATATTCATTAAGTAAAAAGTTTGTATCATAGCGTATTCATATTTTTAATTCAACGTGCAAAACATAAGTCTAGTTCATTTCTATAACTTTCATTTATTAAAAGTATAGATAATCAGTATAAATTGCAAATACATTTTTATCAAGAATATTAAATATTTAATATTTTCGAGTGCTTAATTACAATTTTATACTAAGAAAGCTCAAGAGAAAGAAATTATCAATTCAAAAAATTATCCGGTCACCGCTAAGCCCCTCATAAACCACCCCAAATCATCATAAAAATAATTAAAAACCTTCAACGCAACTCCGAAGCCATCTCTTAATCACTTCACCGGAAAGCTCCTCGAGCAGCCAGCAAAAAGCCACCATACAAATCTCCGTACACTCCGGCAGTCGGCGAGAGAGCCTCTCGTGAACCGGCTCTTCGCCTCGAACGGCGCTGCTCCGGCATTTAAACGGCGCGTAATCGTTTCCGGCCTAACCGCGCGCTCCTCGCAGATTGATATTCGATTCTGCTTTCGCCCTTTGCCTTACCGCGTCTCTCGAGACTTGCACTCGGCAGAGGGGGGCAGTCCCGAGGCGACCGTGCGACGTCCCTCGGCGGTGCTTCGACTGCTTGCCGGTTTTTCTCGCCGCAGGAGGCAGAGACTCGGGGTCGTTATTCGCGTATGCGCGTAGCAGCTGTTATTGGAAGGTAGGGTTGTTGGTCTATAATAGGTAGCGTGAGTCTGGGTTGTGAGCGGGAGAAATATCGAGCAGGGATCGGAAGAATGGTGGAGACGTGTATCGTCGATCGGGATTAATTGCTGAGTTTACAATGGATAGATGCGGTTTTATGTAGATTGCGAGGGGAGTATTGATTATTTTTATTGAAAATCTGACTGTATCATTTTGTTTATTTAATACTTTATTTATAAAAAGAACGGTGCACTGATCAGATCTAGAAAGATGCTAAAATAATTTCTAAATAATAGATAAGTTTGGACTAGTTATACTTTATGCAGCTCATAAAAAACTATTTTTAAATTGATTTCAACAAAATTTACAATTTATAAAAACACCTTCTGAATATTTAAATGATATCCTGTGGGTCAATTTTAATTCTATATATTATGTAATTGTTTCTTTCCTTGACGAAATAAATCCTTAAGCGAGTAGTCCATAATAAATGTCAATTAATTGTTCAATAGGCGCAAAGTAGATAAAAATTCAATCGAATCAGTGTTATACAACCTAGTATAAAATGTACCAAAATTAATATTTCAGAATCATCAATAAGAAAATAATTTAAAACGCAATTTTCAAAAAATCGAAATTTCTCAGACTACTGACTAGTCATTTCGCGCGCATTTCACATCAGTTAGATTACGTCTAGCGGCATAAAAGATCTGATGTTCACTATATGCGAGTGTATATACATTTCCGCTCGCGCGCACGAATGACACTCGATCCGTTTCTCCATTTTCCCATCCATTGATGTGTGCGCGCTGTCGCGTATACGTGTATACACACACCCTTAGAGACGCGAGCGAGATAGATCTGTGTATTTCGAGACGAGACAAGATCTTTATTTCCGAGGGACGAGGCGGTATACGTGATTCTCGAAATTCGAGATTTCTCGTCGGCTACTCTTCCTGCTAAGGTGACGTACGCCTGAGAATCGAAGTATCCGCTGATTTTTGGGACATTGAGTGGTTGTATCAATCTTCAAGGTGTACCTTTTATTTTCGAAATCGATACTTTTTTACGGAAGGATAATATGATAGTAGGTGTTGTGAGAATTTTGGTTGTAGCATTTGAAGTAATAAATATTTTTGTTAACGTTTTTGTTAAGAATAACTCGAATGGAAATTTATCAAAATTTCTCTTAAATAAATATCTGACTGAATATGAATTGTTTTGAATAAGGTTGAATAATATTTGTTTTCTATCTAATGAAATGCAACTTTGCTAAAAGAACATTGACCTGAAGTGAATAAAAATTCTTTACAAAATCAAAGATACAGGAAAAAAAAATTCGATACTCGTTACAAGTCAAACTCTCCTCTCAGTTCATAAACAACGAAAAAATTTGAATGAATCTAAAAATTTTATTCCGCTTGATAACAAAAGAGCCGGCATTCAAAATACACTAAAGAATCGATATGCAAACTCCGGCCCAATATGTAAAACACCGCGAAACATTGCGACCCGTTTTCCTGCGCCCAACAAAAACAACTTTTTCAGCAGCGAGCAAAAACTCGAAAACGGCCACGCACAGTCCTTACACGAAGAAACAATAAAATAGACTTGTACAAATGCAGAAACTTACACTATCATGCATTTCTCGCGCACAAACACAGAGCGGGTAAATCCCGCTGCGCGAGTCGCGTCCGATATTGGAATTCGCGGCCATAATCGAGATTCTGTCGTGGAAAAAGAGGGGATAGAGATCGTTGGGCCAGGCGTCTCAAGAGAATCCCGGGATCTCGCTCGCAATCTTTGCACGCCTATTTCGCATGCCGTTTACGCGTGCTCGTTTCCCGGGGAATCAGCCCAGAGGTGTGAGTATGCTTATACAATGCTCGTCTGTGTATGTGTGTCCCTCATAGCCGTGACATACAAGAGAATAGCGCCGCGACAGCAGCAAGCAGCGGCGGCCGCTTCCAAGCAGCAACAGCAGCAGCAGGCTAGCGGCGCTGAGCCCGGCAGGAACAACAATGTGTCCCGTAAGCGCAAAAAGCCCGGGGCAGGTACGTATATATGTATAAGTGCGGAAAGCCGCATGCACCCACTGCCTCTTTCTCTTTCTCTCTCGCGCGCTATCTCCTTCCTTCTCCTTGCATGCTTCACCGCTTGCCGAGAATCCTGCTGCTTCTATTTTGCACTCTCCTTTCTCTTACTCCCTCTCTCTCTCTCTCTTTCTCTCTCGTGCTGTTTGCCTTTTTCTATGCACCCACAATACAAGCTCGTTGGAGTTTAACGGATGTCAGCAAGAGTGCGCGAGAGCGAAGCTATTGTTCGCTAGCGCTGATGACGTTAGACCGTGTGCTTTTGGCGCATTAAGAATTTGACCGGAATCGAGAGAACGTTTGCTTTGAATGTTAATTATTTAATTCGATGTGTTTCGAGTTTATCCTTAAATTGAGAATTAATTGACTTGTATGCAGTGTTTCTTAATGTTCAAATGATGGCATTTGGCGATGGCTCGGCGTCTCTGGCTTTTGTTCTCGCGTTCTCGCTTGGCTCTTTTCATTCTTTTTTCCATCTGCGAAACCTCATCTTCTTTAAAACGTGCATGCGTAGTGTGGATCTGTGTCACGTTTGATGGGCAACAAAACTTCAATTAAAGAAGATGAGTTTTCATGAATGTGGAACTGTTTTAGCAGAAGTATCACTCGGTTGTCGAGCTGGCAATTGAAAGAACGTTTTATTTTGTATCCTCTTGCAATAATGTTATATTCATTTTATAAATTGATATCGATGTAAATCATTTTGAAGCAATAAAGTATATTAAGCAGTTTGTTTACTCTATGATGTCTAATATTTTTTAAATATGAAAAATTGTTTAAAAAAAATTTTCTAAATTATTTCTTTTTCTTTAATGTCAGCGACAAAGTTTACTTAGATACATTACATCATATATACACTTTCATTTTTTTTAATTTTTAAGTTTCTTGGCTTATGCTTTTACATAACTTTATGACAACTCTACCTACTTTAATGTTCTTCACAATTTTCAGAATACGTGAAACTCGGCACATAATTAATTTTTTAAACTTGCACCTAGTGGTCACTCGTAACAATGGATGAGTTATTTATAGAAATCTTCATGAATATGCCTGATTCATATGTTTATATCATAAAAATTATGATGAGCAGTTTTGTTCGTCATTGAAAATATTCATTCTGTTTAATTATTAGATACAAAATGCTCAATAGATCGCAGTAAAAGAAAATATATAATATGATATCAGTGGTGATAAGCAATTATAAATAATACTAGTGGTTCTCTCCATTGATAAGATATGTTACGATAGTAATTTAACATAGACGTAACGGAATATTGGAAATGGGATATGATTTAGTTTGTAGACTGTACATGTATACATATATCTATATAAACCATCATGATGAAATTAATTTCGTGCTAAATCTAGATATTAAGATTAAATTGCAAAGGAACATGAATTTCCCTTGAATAAACAACATTTTTCTAAAATTTAAATCCTAGAAAATTTGTTGTAAACAAATCTAAATATGAATATCATATATGTCTTCACATAATTTATCATGTTTAAAAAAATATTGTTTATGACATTACGATAGTACATGAAATTCATTATTATTTTTTTTTTTAAATACCTAGATTTTGATACACGAAAACCATCAAATATCAACATTTGTAAAATATGTATAAAAAAAGTACGTGAATTGCAATAATGGCTTAAGTGCCTTTCCAAATATTCATTTCAGATCCCAGTCAAGCTGCAAATAGCAATCACCACATGGACAGTGTTTCGGAGGGCCTTTCCGAGCCGGAGACGAAAACGTTCTACGAGAATTTGCCCTTCCACGGTATACAATCGCCGCCGAACAAGGTAAGCACACTGCTCTACAAACGGTTTGTATACACTTGGCACGAAGTTTTTCGTTTTATAGAGCGTGAACGAGCAAGTGTTTTTCGTTGCTTGTGTTGTTTTCATTATAATTGTTGTTGTATTGTACCAATATTACAATATCTATACAATAATACTACGGCTAGAATAGCTGCTGCACATAGAGCGTACCAGTATGAGATGAGAGGCAGAAACATTGGGCCACACGAATCATATCTAACTTTGATTGATTGAATAGAAAGTATAGTGGAACGAGGAGAGTACGAGAGAATACGGCCGCGATTTTACTGTCCCCATGGCCTGGCATCGCGGCAATATCGAAGATTCGCTTTGCGGGTGATCGCTCATCCTTCGCTACGATTTACGACGAGCGCCAGGTGCAGTAGAAAGGGCGGGATACTGTTTGTTTTCTTTCCTCATTCGCTTTGATGCGCTTTTATTGAAATTTCAAGTACTTGGATGAGATTCACGCGAACGAGGATATTACGCGCGAATGATTATTAAATTTTCGCCCTTTAGTTCTGGAGGATGAGTTTTTTCGTAAACTTTCCAATAACGCCTTCTGAGCTTAACGTTCGATTCGAGCGAAATTTTATTCAATTCAAAAAGATTTTTCCCTTATCGCATACAAATTCAAATATTTCCGACCATTTTCTAGAGTATTGCAGCAACTCAAAAGATAATGGTGCGGTACTTTTTTCAGCGAATTTCAACGTAACGAAATTCTTATTTAAAGCCATATTTACGATCAAAATTTCAGAAATCTCTATAATATTAAAATAATACTTCAATTTCGTAACAATAATTATGAAAAATGTTTTCCAATAATATCAATAAACAATCTTTTTTAATTAAATTTTACTTATTCAGAAATAGTGAATAAATTTTCAAGAAAACTTCCAATTAACCGTTTATTTGTTGAAAAAAGAAAAAAGAAAAAAAAATTCAAAATTACTTCCGAAAGTGAGAGTTCTTTGTTTGTCGAACATACACACAGAAAACTCTCATCCACAAAGTTTTCGATTCAACTTACTAGCCGTAACCACTCCGTTACAAACTACACACTTCCCCCGTTGAAAAGCCAAAATTCAAACCGTATAAACGCCCCGATCAAATTAGCATGAGCCGCCCACCAACTGTAACAATCTCAGGACTGAGAGGGCAAACTTTTCCCCTTATCGGATAATCGGGCACATTATTCCTCTCGAGTGCGCGGCGCAGGCCCAAGTAAACGAGACACGCCGCGCTCTTTCTCTCTCAATTCTGCAATCATTCAGGAATTCGAGTTAACGCGCCATAAGCTCTGCGCCGCACTGAAGAGAGTGGAAAATCCTTGAAACTCGCACGCTCGCTAGCTTGGTCGTAAAGGGCCTCGATTACCGTCAGTTGTGAGAGCATATATACGTAGACTTCCGGCTGGCTGGTTCGGGGTGCGCGCAAGAGAGAAAAAAAATCCATTTGAGTTTTCGTTGCGCGCGTACCAAGAGGTCCGGAACGAGTGGTCCAGACAGACGAGGATGCACGAAGTGTGCTTAGGAAAAAATGTGCAATATTAGAAAAGCGTTTGAAAAATACTTGACTAGTTTAAAAAGCTTTGATAAAAATCGTACGTTTATTGATTATTTTGTTATAAATATCTTTGAGTGATTGTAATTTAATTTATGCTTAAAATAAAGAAACCATTTAATAGTAAAATTGCAGGCGTTTAATTAAAAATTCTTAAAATAATTAGTATGGTATTTCAAAAGTTTTATAAAGTCTCTTATGTTCCGAAGTTCAAGTTTGTAAATCTAAAATTTTTCTATTTCAAAACTTCAATACGAATTTCCTTCGCACTGTCCGGATAAAAGTTACTACGGGTTTCAGGTGAAATGGTAGATTTTTCCATTACAAGAAACACTCTACCTGAGGCCAAGTCATAAAGATTTTATAATACTTTCTTTTGAAAAATTTTGATATAAATTACATAAATTCAACTTATGCTTACCATTAGTAAAAAGAACACCGCGACAAACAAATGTAAATTATTTTAGTTTACTCGTAAATACAACTTTTCGAAACTAAAAACAAGACTCTACTGAAAATGTAATATAGAAACAAAAAAGTCAGCTTGGTGCGAAAAGAAATTTCACCCTCCAGAGCGCATTCACTTTCACGCGTTCTCGTGCATCACTGGTGACAGGGCTGCGTTGAAAGCTGTAAACTGTAAATAATGCATTTGTTATTAAAAACGAATTTTATTTTTTCATAAAAGTAAAGGCAAAGATATTTATTATAAATTACTATGTCTTTAAGAAATCTAAGTTAATGAAGACAAATTAGTTTACTTTTTTATATTTTGTAGTTTTTAAACAACATTCATTAAAAAGAATTTTAAAAAATAGAGAATGTGAATAAGTGAATTAATTGAAGTGTTTATCTGCTTAAAGTAGTTAAAAATATGGCAATTGATACTAAATTATTCTTTTTAAACTCTTTAAGATAAAAAAAATTAATTTTCAATAATAAATATATTAATGATCGTTTTCAACTTTCAAAGTAGTACTGCCATTTTTATGCACGCCTAAAAAGAGCGCAATCTCTAATTCCGGCTGGTCCCCTCAACTGCTTCAGTAAACAGAAAAGGGCTGGTACAGATCGTACTCAAACACACACATATACATACATGCACACCCGCGACGGTCTTTCATTCTCCATAGACGTTGTTTTCCCGAAGTCAACGATATTACATTTTGCGCCAGCGACGAGTGCGATGCCGCCCTCCACTTGAGAGCCAGTGTAACGCGGCCTCTTCATTTTTAATTGATAATTTTCATTCATTCGAAAAGTAAGGGAGGGAATCGTAGCGGTTATTACAGTGGCGGGATGATCGATCTGTCTGGAAATGAATGAGTGCAGTCGCTTTTTGATAGAAACGTATATGGGCTCTATAGGCGCGATCAACTTTCGCCTTTTTTTCTTATCGTTCCGGAATTACGCGGGCATTTGAAGATTTGCGATCCACTTAAGTGGCAGACTGAGTGGAAAATTGATGAGATTGCTATTCAAATTTGATTTCTTAACATGGCAGTGTAGATTTTCATTTGTTAATTAATTTATTGAAATTTCGTTAATGATATAAATGGTATTTAAAAATATTTAAAAAAAAAAACTAGCTATTACTTAAATGAAATTTTTTCGGTTTCAACAATACGATGTACTAAAAAATCTTTAGCGAAATTTTAGTATCTCAATTTCTATTTCGTAAAAAAGAACAAGTTACCTTAAAAATGTTTGGACGCAGCAGCGACCCTTTAAGCTTACCCACTCGAAGAAAAACCGAAATCATGCGCTGGGGTAGAAAAAAGGGGTGAAAAACTACAAACTCGAGTACAGACTTAATTAAAAAAGAAATTTGCGCGTATATTTTCTAAGAAACTTTTATTTTTAATCCGAAAATCTCTCCCTAAATTAAACAAAGATAAAGAAATTGCAAAACCGTATTTCGACAATCGAACAAGTCACGTGCGAATCCACTCTTCTCAATTCTTTTTTCACGAATTATAAAAAAAAAGTGCCATGAGGACCTGAAAAAAGGGCCAAAGGGGTGAAAGTCAAGGCTCCTCCATACGAACTCTTGAAACCGTTCGTGCGTGAGTCATCGTCGCACGAGTGATATACGCTTCTTTTAATCCTCTTTTCAAGTTGGCTTTTAATGACGTAAACGAGTTTCGCCGGTATATGTGATCTCCAAAATCGCGAGGAGGATCTAGCGTTTTTACGGGTTGCCCCAGTTTCTCCCATGAGGACCGCCGACTTTCTTGGAAAATTTTGTTTGGGTAGTGCAGAAGATTTCCAGTACTTCCGTTTCGTAGAAAATTACTGTAGCTGAATTTAATTAAACGTAAACGAATAATTTAGGTAAATTAAGTTATTTTTAGTATTTAAACATTTTGCAGCATAATTATATACGAAATTATTTCAATATGATATTTTTGGAAGTAGAAGCATAATTTCGAGCTTAACGGAATAATCATCTAAAAACTAAGCTAACACCGACTTGACTAAACGAGTGTTCTATTTAAATCGAGTACCGTTAATATTGCAATCTCTAAGTTTTCGTTTACTCACGCGCTCCACATTCATTTATTACAGCAAACTGTTTAAACATTCTCGTGATCCAGAGATAATGAAAGTACACCGATCATGTCCGCTTTTTCTTTCATGCCGACTGGGCTCGTGCACAATCCGAATTAACGCACCCAATCAATTTGCAACGTGGAAATTTGATAACTTATGGTACACAACAGCTTGGCCCGCGCGATCGAATCAACTCAGCCGAAGTTAATTAAGTTAATTACGGCATATAGCGAAGGCTGAATTTCTATCTGGTGTTAGCCGCGCGCATGACGAGTGTTGGCTTAATAATCTCGACGCAATCGCGCAAGCGTTACATGGCTTGGGAACGTTCATAAATTTTGAACCAGATTAGTTGATGTGTACTTACTTGACAAGATTAACAGTGCCGCTACCTGCGCCATATAGAATTGTATAGTTATAGATAGTATTTGCGGTACTGCCATTGGCGCGTCACTAATTGATTCTTCGTACTCGTGTCATAATGCCGGTGCGTTACGTTCAATTTCATATATGAATGTTTGTAATTGCCATGGGGACTAGGGCAGAGATTGTCAACGATAAACTTCGCATTTTCAAAATAATTGATGTTGAAAATTAGAATTTCATTTTCGCGCTTGTTACGTGGAAATTAAAATATATGAATTATTTGTTTCGGTAACCCTTCGGATCCCAGTGTTACTCTTACGCAACATTTATTCAGGCATTTATTTATAGCAGATAAATTGTACGCAGATTCATTATTATGCAATACATATTTGTACATATAATACGTACATATTGATTTAAAACTATTTGATAAAAATATTTAAAACTAGTTTGATTTTGGTTACTAAGGTGCATTTTTAATACTTAAAAATAATGAGTTTATTTTTAATACGCAAAACTTACGCATTATAAATCGTTCGATAGCACCCTTATTTCAAAATTTCATGCTGTTAAAGAATACAAATTAATAAAAATTGATTAACTTTATATGAAGGTTATAATAAATAATTAAATACAACTTAAATCTCTCCTAATTTCACGGTAATTATTGTAATTGATTAATAAAGTCGATCAAGTCATTTTTCAATATTTCGCGGATTATTCACTCAAACCTCGGAATACCACAAACGCACCTACTTGTAAACACTCTCTATAGTACAAAAAGGTTAGACTCGCTCGGACGCACGCACTGCGATAAATTAATACCTCTTCCCCTCCTTTAGCGCCGCACAATGGGACTGAATATATGTTCTCTTAAGGCTCCAGCCAGCTAGGATTATTCTTTCGACTTTAAATTATACGTGACGACGGGTTGGCCATTCTTTAATAAATATTACGAATACGTGTGTGCGCGGGCGCGTGATTTAAAGTCTGGATTTCTCGGCTGTAATTATACGTGAAAGCGCGTTCTTTTAACGGATTCATCTTTTTGCGCGATAAAGCTGAGGGGATGCATTTCTGAATTGGAGATGCCTCGTAGACTTCTGAATGGGAGGCGGGCTCGTTGATTTGAATTCTAAAATCCGGAATAGGCGATGAGAAAAGCCAACAAACAACCGCCTGTAATGACAGAATAGAAGCTCTTGATGCAGGTCGAGATTCTTGACATGGATAGAGACTTTCAATTTGCATCGAGTCGCTTTCTCCTCGACTCTTATTCAGGCCCTTGGAGCACGGAGACGCGAGTCGAACCGTAATAGGATTTTTACTCAGAAAATGGATCGAGATGTCAGAAAATAAATTTGACCTCGTCACAAAGAAATCATGACAAAAATTTAACAATTATTCAAATTTATTATAAAGTAACTATACACTATTAAATTGTTTATTAAATTCAATTTTCACGTAATAAAAGAAAAATTTTCATTTTACACTAAATGAAACATTAATGCACAATTTCATTAATTTTAATAGAGAAATACATGAATTTTTTAATCTTTGCATTAAATTAACGTTATTTTATATTTTATTTAAAACAGTATATATTAATTTCTTTTAATGTGTATAACAACAATTTTAATTTTAGTAGAAATATATATCAAAATTAATCTGAAAGCATTTATCAGTCTGTATAAAATTACATTTAATATGCGCGTCTGACCAAACATTTCCTTTTCTACTTCAGCGTACTTTGCTACAAATCGAAAGCAATCAAAGCTCAAGTATCGTTCGCATTTAAAACGAATTAGTTCAAACGTAACCGAATACAATTAAAAAAAAAGCGTCGCATTTTAATCTCGCCCGCGGTGTAGCTTCAAACGAAAAAGCTCGAAGATAGCAGCAGCTTGATGCATCGCGTTAAACGTACGCTGCAAAAACACAGAGCGGAGAATTATCCCGAGTCAGTTAGGTATATGCAAACGTATGTAGCATCCTCAGCTGAAGACGCTCCGTGGATTCATCTCTCTCTCTCTCTCTCTCTCTCTCTCTCTCTCTCTCTCTCTCTCTCTCTCTCTCTCTCTCTCTCTCTCTCTCTCTCTCTCTCTCTCTCTTTCATGTGCGCTCTCTGGCGTCGGAACAAGCGCAGATTGCCTTTATAGCGATGCATAACAAGCAATATCGGAGTGGCAACGGCATAGACACAGACACTACACACGGGATAAATCGAGAGAGAGAGAGAGAGAGAGAGAGAGAGAGAGAGAGAGAGAGAGAGAGAGAGAGAGAGAGAACGATCAATATAAATAGATGGAGAGAGAGAAAGAGAGAGGGAGAGAGAAAGGGTGGTGGAAGTGGGAGAACTACAGGGCGAGTGTTGTTCGAGTGTCGTTCATTTGCGCCAATTAACCTACTGGCGTGTACACGTGCAGTCTAAGCCAGAGAGAAAGAGACGCGCTTTTTGCTCCGTACACATGTATAGGCCTCTGTACATGCGCGCCTTCCGCAGTTATTACACAATGAAATGGCAACGAAATGCAATCATCCGACGAGGTAATGGCCATCCTCTTTCGCTAGAGAAATCGCGACTATTCTCTCTCCCTCGCCCGGCGCGCAAGCGTTCCCTTTTCTGCAAAATGGCAAAGCCCGCGCAAGTACTGTTTTCGCTCTTATCCCTTTTGCGAGCACTTTACTCTTTTTTTCTTCTTCTTTTTTCAAGTACGAGAATTTCTTTTTTTTTATTACTTTTTCCTAGCAGTCTTTATTGTAGCTAACAGATATGATGCGACAATATTTAACTGTAATGTCTTAAAGCATTTCGATCGATTAAAGGAAAAAACATGTACACGCAAACATTGGGTTTATAGCATAGTATATTCAGTATAAATAGTCTTTAATATTTATAAAATTACTTTAAAGCCTTTTACATAGAACAATTTCTTTTATTAAACGGCTGAACAGTTCTAAAATATTAAAATTATCTCAACATTAGTACAGTTTTTACGATACATTATTATTTTTATTCTTTGACCTTACCTTCCAACTCAAATTTTTCCAAGCCATAAAGCCCAACGCATAAAGATATCCTGACGAGATCGAAAATAGTCAACCACATAAAAAGCCGGCAATAAACCATACATTTCGGACGTAACTCCAGCGCAAACGTCTCTTTTCCACATACACTACAAAAAATTCAGCGGTCCAAAAATGGATTCGCGCTCGCGACGGGATTAAGAGTTGCGTTCTCTCGTAGATTCGCCGTAATGCGCGGCCGGAGCAAAAGTTCTCACGAGCTTGGGCGCGCGGCTGGTTGAGTGCCTCGACGCTAGCGAGTTCATTAAATGCGCTTCAACAGGTTTATTATATGGCGAGTGAGCGGCCCTGTGTGTTTCTAGGGGAAGCTTTTAATTCCCGGGTTGAAATATGCAGCGCGCGCGCTTATATTAAGGTGAAGGGTGGTTTCGAAATTCTCGAGGCGACTCACGAGTGGGAGGTAATTAACGAAGCGGCAATTTTGATGAATTTTTTAAATTCAACGCGCGCACTTCGCCTAGTCGAAATTAAGCAGGAGTGCCTTTGTTTTCCTTGTTGATGGAAAAATAAAGATTGGCTTGGTATAATAAAGCGGATGTGTTACGTGAGATAGTAAATGGATAAATATTTTCGCGTGTAAAATAAATTTCTGTGAAACTTTAAAAGTATAGACTCGAATAAAAATAATGAGTGTAAACAAAATTGGCCAGCTTATCATGTTATTCATATGACCTAGTGCGATACTAAATCAATTTTAATTTACTTTCCTAATTACTTTCATAATTGTTTGGCATAACGAAGTTCGAAAGGCTATTAAAAGTTTAAAATTCGATTACTTTCAAATGGTGTAATGAAGTGTAGCTAGAGGCTAATTCAATCACTCGGAAGCCGTTTAATTATACACATTTTCACAACTTCAATATTTACAAATTGGGACAGGCAATTAACCGTTAATGACCAACTCTCGAATAATCCGATTTTTCGTAATCTGGAGTGCAGAGCTACTCACCTAAAACGCTTAAACACACACGCTATAACCTTCTGTATAACTTTAATTACCGATTCTCGCGCGTAACGCAATCCCAGCCAAGATTTCGCTAACTTCGTACTTAAACGAATAGCAATGCCATTACAAGCTAACTTCGTTCAAGTTCCGGCTTAGAAAAGCAAAACTTACCGCCAGGCCAGCAAAATCAAACGTAAGCGCGCGCATTATCGCTCAATTTCGCTGAATTAACCCTAGCCATCTTCAGCAACGAATCCTTTTCCTTAAAACAATGGCCGACGCGCTCAAGTCGCCTCACTCTCATGAGCAATAACAACTTAATAACAATTAATCGACGTGCTCGCGGACGCCCAAGTAATTCGCAATATCAAACTCTCGGCTGCTGCGCTCTCCTCGCTTCCTACGCGCGCTTGCGGAGCTTAATGCCTCCGCGCACCCGCGTTATATATATATATATATACAGACGGCCGTGGCGTCGTCTACGTGCCCCCGTAACGTAATAGGGTGGCATTCAAGTGCACAGCGCTGCTACTGCAAAGTCCGCCGCTGCTGCTGCTGCCGGCGCAGTTCGCGCAGCACGCGAAAGCAGGTAAGACTACACATCACGTAGATAATTACAGCAGCGTGAGAATGGGGGCGACGGCTTTTGAACAAACGCCCCGGCGCCTCTTCTCTATCTCTCCCTACCTCTCTCTCATACTACGGTCGCTCGCAGTTATACACACACACACACATATATAGGTGTGTATATGTATATGTATATACGTAGGCGCGCTCGGCGAGGGAACAACTTTGTTGGTGCGACTAAGTGAGTGCGCGAGGAGGAAAGCTGGATGTGCGCGAGGTACCAAATTAGAGCGGCGAGCTAAATATTTTGTTGACGCTGAATAACAATGACTTGATGACTGTGACTGTGCGCGGTACTCTAGTCATTTTTCAGCTGAAAGCGCTGTGCCGGGGAAGTTGTTAGAGAAGTTGGAGGACAAAATGATTACGCGATCCATTGTTAATTAAAGTTTGAAATTGATCTGCATAACTAATTTAAATCATGTATGCAAAGCAAGATGGGGTTTATTTTTCAAATTAATTGCAAAGTTGAAATATTAGCGAGCTTATTTATTTGTAAATATTCATAGAACGCGGTTTTTCAATGTGAAAGCTCGAAAGCACAATAATACGTCGTCTAGTAATGATTGCTGCTATTATAGTACTCAGCGAGTACATATTTTAATTTAAATCCACGAAAATGAGATTCACGTATATACAAACCCGTATAAGCGCGCGCGGCATTATAATAACCGTGATGCATGTACGTGAAAGCCTTTGGAACGAGCGCGCAAGCTTCTCCTATCTAAGAAAAGCTCGCGATATATAAAATAATGAGCTCGCATGTAAAATGTTATACGGAAAATTACTGTTAAAATTACATTTCTAGACTAGCGAAAAATATGCTATGTTGTATTAATATCTCGCTACGCATACAGAAATTCGTGTAACTGCTTTTTTTTCTTTTTTTATGTTTCTGCAAAATGGTGTAAAAACACGTACAGAGAAGGAAAAAAGCTCGAGTAAGAGCTTATTTTACAAATAACTTTTCAGAGAGCCTTCAAGTACGAGCTCACTCGCGGAAAATTCATTTAACACCAAGGGAGACGCGTTCCATTAGTTCGTGTTACGTTTTACATGTAAAACAGTTTCTTCAGAAATTTGAGTTATTTAGTAAGTTCCGCAACGTATACGTGAACAGTCGTGCAGTAATTAAAAAGACGAAGGTGAAAAACAAAAATTTTATTCGCAAACTTTTCATAAACTTTTACATTTCCGCAATTAATTAAAAAAATAAATTACTCTACTACCGCAGTCTGTCGTGCTAAATCCTTCTTCACACATTCTCGCAGATCTCTATTTTCTCAAACAGCGTCAACCAACTTAAATAAAAAAACCCTCGCATAGGCCAGCAGCCTCATAAGCCAACAAAGATTTTTCCACGCCTTGAGCGCAGTTTCCCGCACTCAGAAGCACACACACACGTGCTCATAACGTCCAGGTACACAGCCTTTATAATAGAGCGTGCGCTTGGGGCTTAATCGCGGCCCCCTCGCTCCCGCAACACAGGTAGGTAGCGCCCAGCGCAGAGCTAGCTGCTTGCGACGGGGTAGCCAGCGCGCATCTCCCCACTGTTGTAGTCTGCGATATCCGTATATCGAGCTTGCCGCTTGCGTGTGTGTTCTAGTTGGTAATCCCTAAGTTCGCCGTCGGCGGTGCTTTGCATGGCTGCGCTTACGCCGCGGTGTCCTCGGCGACGCTGCTGAGCGTCTCGCCGTGCTCCTCGCGTCCGGCCTCGCGCGCAGCCAGCCTCTGCGGCGGCATCGGCGGCAACAGTTCCGGCTACGAGTCCTCGTCGGGCTGCGGCGCCGGGCCACGTGGCCTCGGCCATCTCGGGCCCCACTACAGCGATCACAACATGCCGCGCGGCAATTCGCCCGAGCCCAAGTACAACAGCCTCAAGCCTCGAAGGCGCAAGCAGCAGCAGCACCAGCTGCG
The DNA here is from genome assembly GCA_030522745.1 of Eupelmus kiefferi. Lineage (NCBI taxonomy): Eukaryota > Metazoa > Arthropoda > Insecta > Hymenoptera > Eupelmidae > Eupelmus > Eupelmus kiefferi. Next base: position 9,196 of record JAPYZB010000719.1, on the reverse strand, counting down.
CCACGCCCAGCAGTTCTACTCTCTCAGGCTCTGCCGCAAGCATCAGCAGCAGCAGCATCATCACCATCGGCATCGCGCCGGCCATCAGGAGCAGGAGCCCCAGGGCCAGCTCGAGGAATTCGATCGGCGCAGCCTGGGCAGCGCGAGCAGCTCGCGCAATTACCAGCTCTACGCGATACCGATTTATCGCACCTGTCCACACAAGAGCCCGAGCAGCAGCACGCTGGCTACTAGCCTCAGATCGCTCGACTGCACGCCTACTTCGACGCTGACGCGCGACGACGCCAGAGAGATTAGGCTGGCGTTGGAGGCGGCGGGTGAAGCGGACGGTTCGGACGAGACGCGGAGGCTCAAGGACGAAGAGGAGGAGGAGGAGCAGGTGCCGCCGATACCTGCGCCGCGGGCGACGAAAAAGACCGATCCCGCCGAGCACACCTATCAGAACGTACCCTCTCCTGTTTTCCCCCAGAACCTGCCCCCGGACTCTAGGTTCAAGGTTTGTTTTCGCCCGCATTTCGCTTATTTTTTTCTTTTGTTCTATGACACTCCTGCTCCCGTGCGAGATCAAAGCTCCGGCGCTCGATTGGGTGGAGATAGATGCGCGTATCGTGATAGCTAACGTTGATATCTCGATTGTCGGGTAGTGATGCGAGTTAAGCTCCGCTGTGGGATTTGTTTCAGTCGTGATTAATGGACCGTGCGATATGCGATATATACGTGGGGGATATTGCAGTTATGTAGTGATTAGAGTTCAGAATAGGCTTAAACGTAAGCATTTTCTTACTGGAATAGAGAGATCAAATTGATTGGTGTTGTTGATTAAAGCAAATTTTTAATGTTCACTTCATATAGCATTCGATAAAATTATAGAATTTTAATCATTTTTAAATATTGGACGATAAAATATAAATCCTCAATGAGCTACGCATTTAGTGGTGTTAAAAATAAATAATGTTGATGTCAATTTTCATAGGATAAAATCATTGAGCATAAACATTTTTAAAATGATCAATAGTGAAATAAAAAATATCTATACTACACACGATTTAACTCCGAATAATAAAATTCGATTTCTTTTTCACCAGCCGAATTGATTTTTCAAAGGAGCTAGTGAACTAAACTGATCTCTCGTTTCGTCGAATTTCATAAGGAAATGTTCTGTGTAGAATCGGAATAGCTATGGAAAATGTGACTCTCATATTCGCTTGCACCATTCGATTTCCGTGAAGCTTAAAGTCGCGTTTTAAAGGAACATTTCAGCATCTCTCGGATATCCTGATAAAAGACGCCGCCTTCCAACGTCTTTCTAACCGAAACGACTATATACTGCTGCTCTCTCCCAGAAAGAGTCAGCTGCGAAAATTTCAAATACTCGATGTCGCAGAATTTTCCAACTTTCTAAAGTAAACTTAATAATTAGAAAGGGTTCGTTATCTGCGAGAACGGCGCCCACGGGAACGGATATTACATATTTCAAAATTTCAACTTTTACAACTCGCTAACTCCCGAAAAATTTAAAATCGCAACGATTCCCAAAAAAATTGTCTCTCGTTATGCGGAGAAAAAAAGTTTGTCCAATTCAAAACCCTCCCGGCGAAATCCTCGCCGAAAAGCTCAGCTCCTCCGCTTAATTCAATAGAAAAGAACAAGTTTTAGAAAACCCGGAGACCCTCTCTTCCTTTAAATGAGGCTTCATCATTTTCTCTAACAATCCCAACTTTTTACTCTCCCCGCGACTACTCATATTAAAACCTCCTCTTTTTTTTAATCAAACCCACCGCGAAAAAACAGCCATCCAAACCGTCCTCGCTTATCCACGAGGCCACGCTCTGCATCACGCTCAGCAGCGCTCGTGCGCGCCAATTTAGCTGAGTAAGACCATCGCGCCTTCCGAAAATCGTATAATTGGATGGGAAGTGCGCATGCCCCCATCGCCTCGCTTTATCGCAGGCGCGCGCTCGCGCCACCCACCGCCCGGCCAGTTCCGTTCTCGAAATGCCATCGTAACCCCGTGGAATTGTCAGCCGCGCGTGGCCAGCACGAAGAATTGCTCCGTCTTCGGACTCTCGACGTTATCATCGGACGAATGCTTTATTTCCCTCTCGTAAATATACGGCTCCTTACTTTCTCCCCCCTCGTGGAAGGCTTTAAAGGACGCGCTCGGGTTTTTGCATTTTATTCGCGTTTGTTCCGCGGGAAGGAGAGCTTTTTATTGCGCGTGCGCGCGCGCGCGCGCGAAGTGTGAAAAAGGGGAAGCGGGCGGCTTGTTGCGTGCTAACGGGAATGAAGAACGAGGAGCGAGCGTCGGAGCGTTGGCGAGACTTTCCTTTTTGTTTTTCAAAGCACCGGGAGAAGAGCAGGCGCTCTCTCTCTTCGAGAATCGTACGCTGCACACGTATACGCGAGGAGACTGATGTCGTGGTCCGCCGTGAGTTTAAATAATGCCGGCTGCTACCGCAACTGAATTTCAAACTTGTAGCCGACGTAATGGAAATGTTTTGCGTCCTTTTTCTAAATGATCTGCTGTAATGCCTCAAAGTCTCTTCGCGTAGCGTTTGCCGTCGTTCGATGCACCTCATTTGCACTTTGTCCTATGTATCCTAGATCCTTGTAAGTAGGGTGGCGGAAAGGTATCGTCGACGAAGCCGAGACTATACATCGGTGAGACGAGCCGTAGTTGGGTGAAATCCTTTCTAATTAAAAGTAAAAAATAAAAGCAATCCAAGCTTTTAAAATCATGCAATAACCACCTGATTTTTAGCGTTTTACCCACTTTTAGCAGAGCGCACTGCTGCTCGGCGCTGTCGAGTCGCACGAGGTGCTCGAGTACCGAGCCGCCGGCGATTCCCGACCGCGCCGCTGCAGCGCCAGCCGGACTGGTGTCTTCGTCTTGCGTGTCTCTATGAAACATTAGCCCTGTGCGATGTTCACAAGCCGAAACTATATAAGCGCGCGAAACCCGTATTATCCAAAGAACCTCTCTCAATAATCGCCTGTGTGCACCGCGCATGCGCCTCACCCCCGCAGCCGCTGAGTACTTCACACTTCAAGTAAGTCCTTTATATAGACGCCACGCGAGCGAGACGTAGAAGCTCGGGGCGGTTGTCTGCCTAGAGAGCTTGCATGACCGATCGAGGTGCTTGATGTAGATAAAATGGGCGATTATTGTTTATCTTTACTTCTTCACTATGTTTAATATACTAACAGACTTTTTCATTTATTGTTCACGCAAAAATGTATCGATGGTAAGGTAGTTTATTGCACGAGTACGATTATATTGGATGAGAGAGTAGATTTTATTTTTATGTATTCTATTGTCTTGGGTATTATAAAGAAACTGTAAATATTGTATTATATGTAGATATATTAGTAATAAAGTAGTGTAATTATATTCTATCATTTCTATAAATACTTCATAATTTATATATATTTATAAAATAAAGTTTTGTACATTTTTATTATTTCAATAATTGAATATGAGATTAAATAGTGAAAAAAATGTACATTCAGAACTTTTAAATAAATAATCAATGCCTTATACACTTAAAAAGTTTTTATAAGTGTGTAGATTAATGTTATTGAATTTTTGCGTGATCGTCTCCTACTAAAAGTAATAATAAACATATCGGACGTTCGGTTATTTATGGGAAAAATTAACGACTAACAGTTAAAAGGTTCTACGGAATGAGAAATGAAAGTCGATTAAACTGAATGAGAAAGCGCATGATTTTATACATAAATTCTTAAAAGTATAAAAATATCATGCCTCATGCACTTTTTTACTCACCTCTGTAAATTTTTCTTTGCTGATATCGTAATTTTTTATAATCTAAAATACTTGGTTAACGGTCTTTTAAATCACTCGTTTTATTCTCAGCCATCGCTGTAATAATAGCACCACTTTATGTCTGATCAATTTCTCTGTATCCACTTTGGACGTACAATAGTTTTAAGTGCATCTATCTCAATTTTCCATAAAGGTGAATGGGTCATACTTTATTTTCAATTTATAGCACTTTTCAGGCTACTTGAATAAGAAGTAAGATAAAATGGGTTTTAATATTAAAACGCTTACTTAACTTATAGTATTAAATTATTTAAAATATCTTGAACTTTATAAATATATATCTGATGTTTTTAGTTCGGAAAAGATAAAAAAATTTTTATATTTTTGAAATACTATTTAATCGGCTTTCGTATATTCTTTAAAAGGGTACGTACGTAGAGAAAATACAAAAGAAAAATTATTAAAAATATGTCAGTCGAAATTTTAAATATTTAACTTGAAAAATGATAAATCTAAAGTTAACTTTTTCAGTAATTTAATATTTAATAAAAGCAATTTTTATAGAAGAATATTCTGTAGAAAAGGTTATAAATTCCAATATATAAATGGACATTATTACTCAAAACCAGTATTGAAAAATACCTCAAGAAGAACAGATAAATCTTTGCTATTTATCAAAATGTAAAAAAAGAAATACGACTATCGAATACAAAATTTGTTATAAGAAAGGCAGAAAGACTGTAAAATATACACTATTTTTCAAAGTATGAAAAAATAAAAATATAACTTTAATATATTAGACTAATAAAATAATAATATTTTTTATTATTAAAAAGTTTAATCGAGCTGAATAAATTAAAAAAACCTTTTAATTACATTTTTTTAAATGTTTTACGATAATTTTAAAAACGTACGTACCCTATCTTACTAACCAAATTCTAACCCTTCAAAACTCAACAACTCACCAATCCCCGTGTGTATACTAACCCCCCACTGGACTGTTGCAGACCAACAGCATTTACGACTACAAAGAGCACTACCAACAGCAGCAACAGCAGCAACAGCAGGTGCAACAGGTTCAGCAGCAGGAGATGCAGCAATACGGCTATCCGCTGCCGAGCAACAGCTCAAGCCAACTAACCCTACCTCTAACTCGCAGCCTCTACCACTCCTCCTCGGTGGTCAGTCCCTTGCAAAACTCCTACGTCCACGCTAACAGCCGGCACTCTCTCAACAACGCGAGCCTCGCCTCCAGCAACCACCTCTCCCATCATCTCCAAGATCACGCGTCGACGGCCAATACCCTGCCCTTCTCCCTTCTCCAGCACCAGCTCGTTGACCCCGCGGTGCCCGACCTCACCTACGATCGCCAGTATCAACAACAGTCGCAGTCCCAGCCGCGCAGGCACTCGAACTCGAGGAGCCAACGCAACGAGAGGCGAAAATTCCGCAACAAGCACGAGCGCAACGAGCGCAAGCAAAAGCAGCAACAGCAGCGCCAGCAGCAGCAGCTCAGCGAGACGAGCTTCGAGCGGGCCCAGCAGGAGCTCGGCATGCCCGAGAGCTACAAAATCTCCTACCCACACTACTACGAGGACGCGCTGAACGAGTGCCCAGCGCTGCCCGACTACTCGCGGGACCGCGAGGCCAACGAGTACGAGGTCGCCTCGGATAGTACAGTGACGCAGCAGCAGCAGCAATACGAGCAGCACAGCCTGACGAAGAACCGCAGCGGAAAGCCGATCAAGAGGTATTCCTCAGTGCAGAACGCTGGTTGCGCTAAGCTAGCCGAGCTGCACTTCCGTGACGTCGGACAGGAGATCGATGTCTGAAGGTACGCGCGTCCGTCCACGGGGCTCTCTCGCGTCGCCGTCGTCGGCCGATTTGCACACTTTTATCTCGAACGTTATGCGCGGGGACAGAGCTTCAGTCGAGACAGTCGATAGCCACTGGACACGTTCTCTCGGCTCCCCGAGGACAATCCTTCCCACTTTATCCTTCTGTTTCGCATTCTTTTATTTCGCTTAACAACCACTCGAAGCTCAGAACGGTTTGCCCTTTCGTTTCTCTTCGTATAGATGAATCTGTCACTCGCGCTTTCATCTTATTTTATACTTATTTTCTGCCTGGCGTGTATCTACGAAAAGAATTGGATGAGAGCATTGTTGGAATAATTTATCTTGGATAAAATATGTTTATGAGTTTCATTATTTAGTACCAGGAAGTAAGCGCAACTTCAAACGAAATAGCGCGAGGCGAATTGCTTTGAAAAATTAATAAGCATTACAAAGCAAGCAACTCAGAGGTACGTTTGTAAAAACATAGTGCTATTTGGCTTTATCAGTTTTGTCCACGAAGACAGCGCAGCTTGAAAGCATTTCAGCGAAACACTCTCCGCGACTTCTTGTTACTGCTTTTTTCCGAGAGAATCATATTTACCAGCTCGTCTTTGTTCGTAGGGCCTGAAGTCGAAGAGCGAAACGTATATTTTCTAGAGGAGCATTCGCTGTAAACCGTCTGTCACTTCTCTTCTAGAGGCTTAGCGTGACTGTACGTACCGACCAATTTTTTTGCTTACACCGTTCACTTTATCCATAGTGATTTCGTGAATAATCTTTTACTTTATAGAAAAATTCAACAATAATATTTTAACATTTAGTTTAGATGTGTAAAGTAACAAGTAAATACATTTAGCTTTCCATGGTAACAAAATTAGTCCATTTTTGTATTTTTGAGAAATGAAAGTTTTAATGTTTGAACGTGCGCTTGAGGTCAGAGGAAGTGAATTGAAATCTAATGCTTAACCAATTCACTTGGACACTAAGTCATTAAATTGCACATGAATATAAACGTGGCTACAATTTTAATATATACTTTTTAATATTCCAATAATAGAATGATTAAAATATATTACATTTTTACATATTATTAATTTACTGATAATAGTTACTTTTGAATACAGTTTTGCTATAACCTATACGAAATTGATGATAAGAATCGTAAAAGAGAATAAGTCTATTCCTGGATCTACTTTTCGAGCTTTTAAAATAGCACGTACATTTTACTAGGTTACAGCAAGAGAAAAGAGTATATCTTAAAGTTATAATCACAATTAAATTTAAATTTAGCTCCTCAATGAATTAACTAAGAGGTAGATTTCAACTTCCTTTCATCTGACCTTCGGTGCACGTTTAAACATTAATACTCCAATTTTTCGGAAACTCGAAAAATTAACTAATTCAGTTACTATTGAAAACCATTCAGATACAGATCGGTTGAACAACTTTAATTTCCGATAGTTTCCGGTGTCTATTTTCAAAATATGTATCTAAAATTAGAAAATACTGTTTAAATTTGGCTTTAATATCGTTCAGATACTGTTTTCATTAATCAATATTTATAGAAGTTATAAAAATACTATTTTCAAATTGTTTCAATATTAATCAAATAATTTTACTATACAATTACAATATTATCAAAATAACTTTTATTATTTCTAAAAGATTCAAAATATCAATATGCGATAAAAAAAAGTTGTTTAACATCGTCTCACAAAGTGAATGCGCTTTTTCGAAAAAAAAACAACAAAGAACCACATACACAATCTCTGTTATAGTTAGTACAACATATACAATATATATTAATTCTGTGAATAACGTTGTTTGCTATGCGCATAATATAGTACACCTCGCGTAGTTTCAGAAACACGACTTATACTTGGCGCGGCGCTCACGATTTTTGCCTGGGCTCTGCGCGCGTATACACATAAGTTTAGATACACGTAGATCACGCTGTACCTGCTTGCTTCGCGCGAGAGACTAGAGCTTCGCTTCTCCTTTCTCCCTCCTCGCGGGCTTAAATATGAATACCTGCGTGTAATATAAAACACGAATGCTCCCCGCATACAGCCGCGCGTTTATTATCCAGCAGGATCTACGGAAAGGCTCGTCCAAGTTTTTCTTCGTATATATTTATTTTGCTTTGTCCTTTTTTTTGTTTGTCACCGCACAGCGACAGCACTTAACTTGCTTTCGTCGCGATAAATGACTAAGGTTCGTTTAATCCCTGGCGGGTTTTAGGGACGACGCGAAATTTCGTTTTCCAAGTTTTGATAATCAGCTTTGGAAATTCCGTGTTGGAGTAAAGCTACGAGAGAGAGAGAGAGAGAGAGAGAGAGAGAGAGAGAGAGAGAGAGAGAGAGAGCTGTGGAGCATGTACAACTTGGTACTCCACAGGACTGCGTTTTAATCGATAACAAGGACGCTGACAATGCTTCTGCTGCTGGTACTAACGTAATGAAACTCCTAATTTAAACAGCGATAATCAATGTGAATGCTGTGTGTGCGTAAGTTAAAGAGTGGCTTGTTTTCGGTGTTTGTTTTTGCATGAATGTTTCTTTTTTTATTTAAGTGATTTCTTTTTTGGGTGAAGTTTTTTCACGTGTGAAATACTAATTTCTATTTTTGTTTGTTCATTTGATTGTTTGATTTATATTAAATTATTTACGTAAGTAATTTATATTTTAATTTTAATATTACTGATTTCTGTTTTTAATGCCTTTTTATATTTAAAGGAAAAATATACTGAGATCAATATACTACTACACCAGTGAGCTCTCAGTATACACTTTCTGCAAATCTCTGTTTTCATTTCGTCCATCGAAAAAACATGTATCGTATGAACTTTTTTTCTCGTCGATGAGAAAAATAATATCGAAAAAACTTAACAGACGTTCGTTAAGTACTTGTAAACAACCTTCGGATCTGCTTGAAAAAATTAATTCCATTTTTCTTTTCGGACTAAAAAAAACTGTTCCGTGTTTGTTCGACCGATCAATTAGATTAAGCGCTATGCATTTTTGACCAGAGAGCGTTGATAATACAACTAAATTATACATACATATCTTTCAAAAATGTACGGGAACGTAGAGGCAAATAATAGACATTCTCATAAAACGGTGATTTCCAAGTATCAGAGCGTGATGGCTCAGTCTCAATGAAGTTCGACTTCGTAAAGTTATATCCACGTTTTGCACGGGATCTAAAGTGAATACGAATTCTCGTATATCTATTATTGCAAAGTTGTCTGTCAAGTGACACAGTTGGAAAATAGAATGCTTTTAAAGTTGAAAAAAATAAAAATTTGTTAACAAAATTTTTATTTATAAAATTATATTTTCATCTATATTTTTTAAATTTTATAACAGTATTAAATTAATTGAAAAAATACTTTATTGTTAATAAATGTTAAATTTATTGTTCAAAATTAAATATCATCTATTTGCATAAATTTTCAATTACAAAAATATTATATCTTTAAGGCGACTACGGAAGTAATACTATAGGTTTAATGTCGTAGTTTACAAAATACGCTTTTGATTTAGAAAATTCGTAGCATTTTTTAACTTTC
>JAPYZB010000718.1:0-18427 GCA_030522745.1 Eupelmus kiefferi | reverse complement strand
CACAATGTTTCTGCGGCCTCGCTGGATTTTCTACGCGGTTTTATGCGCGGTTGCTTTTGAGGAACGCAGTGTTTACCTGGGATTATTGGTGGATATAGTTGATGGTTGGATGATCGAGTGATTTTCGGATTGTTAATTAAGTAGGCTCTATAATTAGGACCTGAATAGACTTTATTATGAATAATAGAACTGCTTCAGTTGGGGAGACCTAAATCTTAATGCTTTGTTGCCTATTTTTATTCTAGTTATTACATTTTCGTAGTTCGTTCAGTCCAATAAAATAATTGATCCGTCAAATACACTAAACACGTGTTCAATATTCAGCGCGTGTCAGCTAAATGTACCTTGTTCATTAATTACAGCCCCTGATACCAATTAATTAATCAATCATCAATATCAGTCAACATTACAATACTATAATATTGACCGTGTAACGTTAAAATTTCACCATAGATCGACAAAGCCAGGATAAAGCAGGAGGTTCATTCAGTAATGCTAACTCCACGCTATTTACACTATATATAGATATACAAAAGTACATAAAATCCAGCGTTAATTACATTCAACATTAGGATTATCCTTACAAAACAGTCCCCCAGGAGCAAGTTTCGTTCCCAGGCAAAGCTGCACCAAGCGACACTCTCATCTCCCCAGCCCATCAAATCGCCAACCGATTCACTTTCCAACGAAATTTCATTTCCTCACTTTCGATCCCTCAAATTAATCACGACTCGCGCGCTATAATCTCAAAGGCCCGCGCGCTCGGTAACAAAAGCGCGCTCGCAACTTTCTCGCGCGATCGCTATCCCCGCGAATATATCGGAAGTAAGTAGCGATTCGCTAGAAAGGACCGGCGCTATAAAAGCCGGCTTAGAAAAAGTGAAAGTGTGTTGGTGGGTCAAGAGTGCGCTAGTATTGCTCGGAAGGGGGGAGAAAAGTTTCGCAGTTGCGCAACGGCCTCCTTTTCTTCGCGCGTGCGTGCGCGAACCTATACGTATGTACGTGTATGTATATACATACATGCACCCGCGCGCCAGTAATCGAAATTCCGCGACGGCGATATTACGGGCGCGCTAGCTAGGAATTGCCAGAGGGACGTTTACGATCTTTCTCTCTCTCTCGCTCACTCGTATTTCCCGGCGTCGAATGCCTCGCGCGAAAAACCGGATGATTCATTTTGGGCGAAATTGCATTTCATTTCGCTCCGGTTTGCCTTCTCTTGCCGGGGCTCCTAGATTCGCAGCCCTTTATATTTCAACTGCGAGTCTTGACTGCCGGCGGGTAATAAAAGTTTTCCCAACTTCGCGAGGGAGCTGTATAGAGGGCTTGCTGTGTTACGACGGTTAGCAATGTGTTGTATTTAAATATTTGAACTGCGAATGAGTGGTTTTCAAAATTTTGATAGGTTTTGGGATATTGGTGAAGGGGGAGGTAATGGAGACTTTGGGTTTCGTAGTATAATAAAAGTTTTAAAGTCAGGGGTGGTGAAAGAATTTTTGAGTTAGAGCTCTTTTGAGAACCAAGTTTATTTTTAGATAATTTTTTATATAAATAGATAGATATAACTTTATAAAATACATAAATTAGGTATTTTTGTAAAGTATCTAGCGTACATTATAAGACCAGCAGTGGGTAGTTTATTATAGTCGCAGTCAAAATATAATAAATTCTACGATTTCGAAATTTTAATTTAGTTTTTAAAAATTTACTATTAATACACTTAAATATCAAATAAAAGTGTCAACTATATAGCTATAATTTATTGCATCACTATAAATTACATCACGATCAATGTCAGTAAAACTTACGTCATTACTAAATCGTCTTTCGTTAATAGCTATTAGATCATTATATTTAAAGATTAAAACAATACAAACATCTATTCGTGCTGTAAACAAGCAGTTAGGATAAATGTATTTTTTTTAGACCTTTTGAGATGTCGATTAACGTTCGATTCTTCTTCCTAAAACATACGAAAATATGCAAAACAGCTTTTTAATGATTCATTGTTACCGAAATTACAGCTATTGTTTTCTTCCTTCACAGTCGATTAAGTTTAATTACCACTTCCTTCCAACCAAATTACTTAACACAAAACAGTAATAAATTGCCTATTATCATCCTCCACAACTCCAAATTCAACAAACCAGGTCAAAGCAACTTCCACAAGGAACCATTTTCGCCAACGCGCTTTTTTCAACAAAAGAACCACTATAAGATCCTCGGGCCAAAAAATCGGTTTTCAATCAACTTTACGTCGCTTTGAAATGCACACAGCCTCGAGAATTTTGCCCGCCTGAGAATCAACTGCGCGAATTCAACGGCTGCCTGAATAATTGAATTTGATTTTGGCCACGCGTGCAGGAGATCAAATATTTAACTCTCCAAGGCCAGCGTTGCCTGCGGCAGCGGGGCTGGTTACGTAATGGTTACGATGGACCCCGTGTTTTGGTTAAGAACGACTGAAGACGGTCGAAGGTCGATGTTGCTGTGTTGGAAAGTCCGTTTTCAAAAAGTGATAGTGACTTGCGGTTGTCCTTTTGCAGACACTTTTGATTAAATGTTGAGTTTAATTTTATATATAGGGTAGTGTCAGAATATTATTTTGATTAAGCTTACAATTTATTTTATAATTCAACAATCAAATGTCATATTTTTAATACTAAATTTAAAAGGATTACTAAGGTTAATTTATTAATAATCATAAATTTAAAAGTAAGAAAAACGTGTTTCCTTATTCGCTAATTTTATTCTTAAAACCTGTTTCACACAAAGTTTTATCGACTTTATTACCAGTATTTTGAACTCCGGACATCTAGTATTTCGTCATTTACAGCCTCCCGTTTAAAAATATTTAATAATTTCACTTTTGACTTCAACACAGTAATTTTCACATCAAGACGTACAAGAATATTGATGACTCAATTCAGTTTATGAGCGGCAGACATTTTTTTATACGTCAAATCTTAAATTGAATAAAAACCGTTAGCAAACATTAAAATCACTTATTTAATACAAAAAATAAATAACCGTCACACAGTAAAAGGAAATCAATAAATTCAATTTTCAAACTTCAAAGGAAATCAGCCGGAATATACAAGAAATAAATCCATCCATTAATATCTCAAGCCCCACAAGCTACGTATAATACAAGCAATAACTATTTAATATTCGAGCGAGCAGACGTTAGAAAGCAGTCGCAGAGGGGGGGAATAAGAGAGGATCGAGCACTCAATTTCGATCGCAGGCCGATGCCCAAAGTCGTCCTTCTTCGTAGCCGAGGCAACTTCCGTCGTACGAGACGCGAATTTTAATCAGCGCCGGATGAATGGCTCTCTCTCTCTCTCTCTCTTTCTCTCTAGCAGCCGCCGCGTCCGATGACGCATCGTCGTCTTGTGCTTATATAGCATTTTGGTCTGTGTGCCTTTTCAGTGTGATGGTGAAGCGTCGACGTGAGCACGAGGAGAAATTAGTTTTTTAAAGGAAAATGTGTGAGAGCTTCGATAAGATTGAATTGCGGCGCTGGGTTAATGTTTTGTGTAATAAGGAAATGTGGAAACGTCGGTAGATAAAGATAGTTTTAGTTGGAAGTGTACGTGCAACTTTGCATTTCATTATTTTATGCTGTCGAGTGATATTTTTATTTTATGTATTTTAAAGTGTGAGCGAGATGTTATTTATGAAGTCAAAACTGTTTTATTAACCTTGCATTTTGAAATGTTTATGATTGTGAAATAATTTAAAAAGATTTAAAATTCCGGTTACATGTTTACCTATATTAAATTAAATTGCAAAAATTTGGAAAATTTAATTTTATATTCGTTTGAGTAGTACTATTATCACTTATACTAGAGATTAATTTATTTTTCATTTTTATTAAATTTTTAAACAAATGTTTTAAATTTTGTATTTTGAAATTGTAACTTATTTAAAATTGAAATCTCTAATTCAAATATAAAGTTGACGTCTAAAATATCATTCTCCCATAGAATAAATCGAAACTATAATACCAAAAAATTTAGATATAGGGCTGACAAATATAGATTTCTATTTTTTCATTTAGAAAATTCATTGATTTACTACAAAAATATTTTTCAATTTAAATTAAAGTAATCTTAAATATTTATGAAGAATTTTCTTATTCTTAAAAAACTTTTTTGTTATTTTATATCTTATAGAGATTTTATCTCGAATTCTTAAAATGAACAAACTATATGTTCAATTTTATGTACCAAATCGTATAATGGATTTGCTTTTGTTATCAAAATATACTGGATACTGCCATTATACCACATTACAAATTTAATAACTGGATACTGTAGCAAATTTAATAACAAAAATTTAAAACAACATTTGAAATTATAAAGATTTAAATTAAAAATAAAATTTTTAATTAAGATTTACTTTATTTTAATTCAAACAAAAACTTGTTATTATAAAGAACCCTTTTATAATATGAAAAATACTAAAGATAACCCGCATTATCCAATCCATAATTCAAAGACTGTATGCTAATTCCGGCAAAAAACTCAATCTCTTCTTCTATAATTCACCATCGCTAAAGAAAGACGCTAATTCACCAAATGATTCGCTCTCCTTTTTAACGGCCTCCGCAGATCCCGCGGAAATTATTAAACATGAAAAACCTTTTCTTCCGCAAACAATGCCTCGGCCATTATCCGCTTTCCATGAATATTCAGAACTCACGGATGACCGATAAATCCGAGCTCGCGCCGATCGGCTCGATTGGAAATTAAATTTTAACCCGAACGCGGAAAACACACTGGCAGCTTGGCTACCCCCTGCATTAATCCGTGCGATTTGGTCGCGTGCGCGTCTTGCAAAATTAGTCGACTCCCCCTCCTTCCACCGTCTAATCCGCACAGCGCAAAACAACGCAATGTATATCCAGCGCTGCGCACGTGTGTGCCACTTTCCCCACGATTATCGACCTGTTTCAAATTTGTACCGAAGATCGCGCTCGCCTCAAAAACAATGGATCTTGTGAAGCCGCGTCGTTGCCGGGACTGATTATGCATGAGTACCTGATTTGACTTTCATTCGAGACGGTTAAACGAGCGGTAATTAGGTTAGGCTTAGGTACGAATTTTGATGGCTGAAAATATAATGAATTCTTATGTGCCCGGGCGAGTTAGAAACTTGTTATCGGCTGGCCGTTTCACTGGATATTTTACTGCCCGCAGAGAGTCTGGTTGAGTATTGTTAACCATAAATTTAACTGTTCATGGTAATATGTATTTATGAAATCATTCTTTATATTTCATAGCCCTGAGTGCGCTATCATTATGTTGTTAAATGCTGAGCAGCGTTCAAAATCTATTTCACGAAAAAAGCATACTTTTTAACCCCTTTGCGTCACTTCAATCATTATCCAATTGTAAAAAGCTAAACTTTAATCTATCTCGCCTTCGGAAACACTTGGATAAATAGCTAAGGTCAAAAAACTGTCGCAACGCCACACAGACCGCACAGAACCCCTCCTTTAATTCAAAGCCTAACCCGTCTAAAAATACTTCATCAATTCTTTTCCCAGTCCTAATTTCCAGCACTCCACATCAGCTAATTCTCTCTCTGGCTCTTGTCAACCTTTCCTACGTATCCACTCGTCAGCTAAAACTTCAGTCTGTCACACTGACCGTGTCTTCTGCGCGGTTCGCGTAAAACTGAAGTGTGAAGCTGTCGATTGACGCTTACAAGCGCTCAGAGGGAGATCGATGCCCTCTAGTACTTTTGGCGAGTGAGAGAGAGGGAGGGAGAGCAACGGCCGATCGAGAGCCTCCCTGTCAATTGACCCGATCCTGACCCCTCGACTTGGAGCTAACACCAGCGCGCTGTACGCATAGTGCAGCCTTTCAGTCGGTAAACTCCCATCAATCTTCCTCCTGGCTGCGCGGGTGTGTGCGTGCGTGTCGGGTAATCAGCCGCGTCGGCCTCGACGTGGAAACGGCATTAGACAATTTGTTGTCGCGCCCGCACGGCGATGGCTGCATTTTTTACATCAATTATCGCTTGTTCCGCTCCGGCTTTAATGGCCCGACAGTTTTTCGCTGTTCGGGAATGAGTTAGGGCCTATTTTTAAACTCTGATCACTCTGTTTTAAGTAATGAATGCTTTTTTTTTATAAATTGTTATTGCGACGGATATTGTAAAGTATTGTTGACAGTATTTTTAACTGTAAAAGTTATGGCGAGAAATTAAAAATTATTCATAATCTAGTGATATATTATTAAAATAAAAGTCGCATCGCGCTTTTTATCAGAGACGTAAGCTCTTAGTAGCGTATCTTTATAATCGATGAATCAGCCTTTTTCTGTACATGCTCGTTCGCTCGTTAACTGATGACTGCAAAATTAATTTTACTCGTCCCTAAGCAGCTAACGGTTTTTGCTCAAGTCATTTCTTTAATAGATAATGCATGACGTGTACCAAAGACATTTAGTACTTGCCTAGACCTATTTTTACTGTGCTACTAGAACATCTGTCAAGCAAGAAGGTTCACATCGAAGACTTATTCGTTAATTATTTTTATGTCATTAGCATAAAATCATTTTCTATATATTTTTAGCATTGATCAAACATCGAATGACAAAATCGCAAGAGCTACATAGTAATATTCTCTCACATAATTCACATAAAGTATAAGTCCAAAATAATTACAGTTCTATTCGTTTCTAAATAAGAAACTTTTCTAAACAGCCATTCGCGCTATAACTTCCTAATTCTCATTTATTCACGCACGCGTTCATTTCCCATTCATTTCATTAGCACGTGCCTGCAATCAAGCGTCGAAAACCATAAAAATAACCTTTCAAAGAATAAACAAAATCAAGCCCAACCCAAACCCAGCCCAATAAAACAACAGTCAGCTCCTAATAAAAGGCTTCTGGGAATCGTTCGAACAATCGACTGCAGCCATTTCCATTCACGTCAAACTTATAGCCACAACACCGAGCAACTACCTACATACGCGAGGGAGAGAGAGCAGCGATTCGACACACGCATATCCGACAAATACATTGTTTGTCCTCTTCCGCTCGGCAACTCGCGTATATCCGTCCTGCGACGCTTGCTGCGGGAACTATTTCCGCTGCGCCTGCCGACGACCTTGGATGGAGGCGCGAGCGCGCGAAGACGCAGGGGGATTAATCGGCGACGACGTTGGCCCGAGGCCAATATCCCCCTGCGGCTCTCTCCGGCGTATTAGTCGACGGCGCTTCTCTATCTCTCTTTCTCTCGGCCAAATGAAAAGGAATCCCGATGTCGATTAACGTTGCCGCAGCATCAGCGCTGACCCGTCAGACGAGGCGCCTTTAACGCGACGGTTATTTATCGCTCTTTGGTGTATAAGGTTAATTGGCTCTTGCTATTGGGATGTTACTTTCGCAGGCTGTGGCGAGTGTCGGACGCTTGGGTTTTCTTCTTTTTGTTGGCTGGATTGTGCCGAGTGCCACGGGATTTCCCTTTTTGTGCACCGTTGACACTTGAAATTTTGGCTTGTCTGAAGTAGAGCTGGGCGAGATGCTTGGAATAATGGGTTAGCCTTTGATCTTTGGTAATTGATACGAGTTCTTGGTTGTCGTGTTTTTAGTGCGAGTCGGAAATAGGGAGATAAAATATTGGACGTTTTGATGATGGTACGCTGAATGATAAAGAACTAATATTGGATAGACGCATACTGACCAAGAATAGAGTTTGGATATCATCTAGTTCTATACTTATTGTAACACTAAAGAATATTACTTATTGTTACATATTGCTACGATTACGCACACAATGTATTCTACAAAAAAATCGTAAAACTACAGTGAATAATTTAAGATCTATAAAAATTGTATCGTATACATAAGTATTTCAAAACCAAACTCATTCGAAACACCAAGATTCAGCTCTTTCTCCATCTAGACCTTATCTAAGTATCATTCAAATACCACATTGAATTTAAATCCCTTCCAAGTCAGCGTTCTCAAAGGCTAGCCAAAATGTCATTAGTTTATTAGTCCTCGTATCCGTGTATACATCCTTCGCATTCTCAGCGTCCCATCCGCATCTAACATCGACCAAGTCACCTTATCTCCATCTTCAAGTGAATGTAGAATCAAAGCCCTCGAACTTTCCCTCCTCGAAGAGCTGATACACCACCCAGGTACCATTAGATTATTAGTATCTGACCTGGTCCGCTGTGCACAGACCACCTTATCATTGGACGCCTCTCAATGGCCGGACTCCTAAGAGCCACAGTGCATCGTGGAACAAGCTAGCCAAGACACTCAGCGAGACGAGGAATAGTGGGAGGAAGCACGAAAGTCCGGCAGTGTGCGGTCTCGTGTACCTACGTCGTCTATACTCCGGCTAAGAAGGCCTGCTGCTGCATCTCGCGCGCGCGCGACCGCAGACGCATTGGCGCGGCGCTGGCAACGGTCAGTCTCGTGAATTATTGAAGCTGAGTCAACGCAGCTGCGCGCACTGTAGAGAGCGCATTGCGTGGAGCGCCGGCCGCTGCTCTTTGTCTTATGCCACCCTCGCCTCGTTCGTCCTTCCTCCTCCTCCTCCTCTTCGCGTCTACATCTCCTTCATCTCGTCTCCGCCGAGATCTTTGTAAGTGCGCCGCTGTTTGCCAAGACGGACGAGTTCAGATGGACGTATATAAAATGCGTCGTCGTTGCTTTCTCTCTCTCTCTCGAATTCTTTATCTCTCTTCCTCTCCGTCTTTTGCTTGTCGGTGTGTGCGGCTGGTTGTGGGTGCCTCGGTGCGCGAGAAGAAAACGTTGCTACTGCAGGCGCGAGTTGATGGCCTTAGATTGGATGGCCGAGGAAAAGGGTGACGAGCAGTGAAAGAGCCCGGGGAGGGCCAGACGAAGTCATCTAAGTAATTGGCCAGGTCGACATTCTCGAGAGATCTAGGTTCGAGGAGACCTTTTTGAGGGACCTGCTTGAGATATTAAGAGCGCGGTAAGGCCGGCATAATCGCTTTCTTCGGCTTATTGTTCGCTCTATAAAAGGGGACGCTGCTGTTATTGCGGCGCACACACGGCTATTATGATGTGTCGAGCTTCGGGGAGTGTGCAAAGTCTGTGTGTGTGCATGTCTGCCGAGCTGGCTGAGTGGTGGATTGCAGCTGCCGCTTTGCCGCACTGTATGCGGGCTAACAGAACCAAGTTTCCTGAACTCTTCTTGTTGTGTCTGAGAATGAGATGTATAAGCTTGCGGACTTCAATCATGTTTCGCTGCATTCTGGAGTTAACAATGAGGTTTTTCAGAATGATTTTATTCCAAATAAAATTTGTTTTATATTTTGCATCTATCAAACTGTTTATATACACTTTTTTTATAGAAACTATTGCGAAAAGTTTCTGTAACAAAAGATGGGTTGAACAAAGCCAAAACTGATATTGATGACTCAATTTCTATAAACAAAGGAATATCATTATAATGCCATTAAATAAATTACATGAAAGCTGTAATTTTCTAATAATTTCTATGGTAAAAAGGAAATAAGAACAGAATCGCTTAGAAGATTTCCAGCAAAATCATCTCATTATTGGCATTATGCAGAAATTGCCTAGACTGAAGAATCATGTAACTTTTTTTATACAATGTATTAGTAACAACGTTTTCTAGATTATAAGATACAATAGAAATCGTTGAATAGATTTTACCACTTCGCATCGTCCCTCTTACATAAACATATTGGATTATAATATTCTCTGCTTATTCTGAGAAGCTACCGTAGTTCAACTATAAAATTAATGACTTATCTTCAGGAATAAACCAATTAAAATCATGGCATAAATTTTCTTGAATAGTTTACCGATCTAATTTCGTGCACCGAAGCCACGAAGTTGCGCAGACTGATTAGATCGAATCAGCCGCAATTACGGCGGACGAACCCTTTACGAGAACTCTTTGTCGCTTCTCTGGCGTAATGCAATAGCCAATCATTCCTGTGGATCCGTCGACGGATACGCGACGGACCAAGTAGACGTCGTCACGTTCGATGGGTATGCGCGATGAAAAGTACGAAAGAGTTGGGGTCATTGGTCGCAGAGTAATAGTATCGCAGTTAATTTTTTTATCGGCTAAAAATAAAACCGTACTTATCTTTGTTTTGGACAATTTCATAATTTAATAACGTTCATGAATCATTTGATTTTCCGAAAGAAAATATCCATCACTTACAAACGATTTCTCATCCACATACATAATATACGCAAAAGTATCCAGAAACCAATTAATCACCTGCAAATTTACAAGCACTTTCTGAACCACCACACCAAAAATTAAGCAATAAGGCAAAACGTTCCTCGCAACAAAAAACCACCAAGCTGCCGAAAGAAAGAGCATATACGATTCGACAATGTGTGGAGAGCTTGCAGCCAGAGAGAGAGAGAGGGAGGGGAAAGAGAAGATAGCTCGCGTTATATGAGAATTCAACACTAGCGCAACCGTCAATTGGCAATTAGGCGTCGACCCAGGGTCAATTTGATCCGCGCCTCTCGCGCTCGTCTGATTCGAAGTCCGCTCACGTTTCCCGCCAAATTACTACGACGTACGTACGTACGCACGCACGGCCGCTAATGGCGATCGGCCGAGTGTAGGGCAGCTGCCACAGTAGTAACGCGAGTATACTTATTTTTGCTCTTCTCCCCCTGCTTAGCATTTGCCCGCTCGAGAGAGTCAAATGGACGCGATGTCCTAATGCTCGGACTTATTGCCCAGCGTTGACGATCGTTTTTTGATGGTGAAGATTGCTTGATGAGTGAAAATTTCGATTGGAATATTTCGATTTATGAAATATGGATGTAGCTGTTTGTATAGACATTATTGAAGTTATTTAATGATTGAATTTGACGGTAGAGTGGATCATTACTGTTTTAGCAAATAATTATGTACTGATAACACTTTTGAATGATGTATGTTTTGTCGAATTTATTAGTAAACAATCGATAATTCATTAAATTGCATTTTGTACTGTGAAGTCAGTGTTTATATTAGTGTTTTGAATTGATTTTAGTACTTTTAATTAAAATGGTCTGCTATATCCTAATTGTTTGACAGCTATTAATAGAATTCGCTACCTACTTCTCGTATAAAATTTCAAATTTCACAGCTAACCCCATCGAATATCAATCTTAGATAACACAATTCAATTTTGTTTGCTTCGAATAAAATCCACACAACTTTCATTTATTTATACAATCCAGAAGCGTGTGCTTAATTTTTTATAAAGCTCATCGTGCGCAGCAGAAACTTTAGCGTCCGGACGCGTGGCGCTCTCGGAAAATCGCTCTCTCGATTGGAAATTACGTAGAAGGGAGACCGTGTGCACGTGCAAACTGACCGTTGCATAATCGCGGAAATAACGCTGCTTCCGGTAAGCGCGATTCGCTAGCCGATCGATGCAGAGTTGGCTCACGAAACGCGATTTGTTGAATTCGTCCCTTGATCGGCCGACGTTTTCGTCGCTCGTGGAGCGAACGAGAGTGGGAATTTGAATTTTATGATTTTTGCGTGTGGTTTTTTAATGGATGTATTTTTATGTTTGTGGAATTAATTCATGTGCGTGTTTAATAATGATTTTATTTCTTTTGTTACAGGTGAGTTGACCTTCACTTGCAGAGCTAATTATTAAACGCAATAATTCATCCACGGGTGAGTGAGTATTATGTAAATTGGAGAGGAAAATAATAGTTTTCATTTATTTTATAAAAAAATAAATCTGTCTGTTTACAATACGTTTCTCGAGAGGTATAATGCAATAAAAGTGAACTCAAGTAAATATTCTTTATCGAATTTCAGTTCATTGTCCTGATAAAGTTGAAAAAAATTATGAGAAAATGCTGTCAATAAGTAGGCAATTTATACACAGTCATTGTTGTATGTCTACTTCTCAATTGCTTTAAGTTAGCAGTTTAAAACTGTTCAATTGGCGTATCAATCTATTTGGATACTATATTTTATATTACAAATCATATAGAGCTCTTCCAGTCTTTAACAACAGCCATGAACGAATTTGTTCGATCGAAAATACATCCATTGTAACAAAATGCATTAACCCTCACCAAAAAGAACAAAAGTCCAAATACCATCACAACACATTTCGACTTCCATCTCATCTAACTCTGTAAAATTTCTACGAAACGCTTGCTTTTCAAACCCTCGGCTCTGTCGCCAAGGTCAGGAGACTCTTGAGCCTGGCTGTATTACCTTGTTCGTCGGCAAAAAGCACTGTACAAATGCTCGCGCACGATTTCCTTCGTACTGTCCTCCTGTCCTCGCTCTTTCGGTAGCTATGTATATGTACAGCGTAGCGAAGCTTCAACAAGTGGCGTGCCAAGAGAAAGAGAGACGCTCGCCGCGAGGTGAATATCGTTGAATTTCTGCAAGATGGATACCTCCTTTGAACAATGAGATTTTTGCGCGTTGATGTGTGGAGAACCGGCGTGCTGAATTGCTTTTATGACGGTATTTTCTTTATGAATACTATAGTTATTTTTAAAGTTGATTTTGTTTATATAAAAATAGTTGAATTCTGAAACAATGATCGAAAGTTTTACAAAACTGTAAAAGAGAAAAACGTAATTCAAACTTTTTGAGATTACGACTTGAAAATGGTTGGCTTACCAACTCGGCTGATACTACTTATAAATAGTATTCATTAATATAATTGACTCTCAAGCATAATTACGAATACTAAAAATTTCATTCATCATTTAACAATAAATTTCTAAAACTTTTGATAGTTCCTCTAATTCAATTCGTCAAAACTACGTTTTAACAAACTCAATATTAAAACGAACTCAAACACAAAAACCGAGAAACGATTTTTAACTACCAATAAAACATCCATTCAAAATAACTGCCTCGCAATTAATCCAACTCTCATATCATTAAACTCCCCAACAAAAACGTCCTTTCCCCCACAAAAAACCAAATTAACAGCCGTTCCGCTAAAAACGTCGCTCCGCTCGCACGTGCGCCTGTATCTCGCGCCTCCATCAGCCACGAGGACACAGATGTAGCTTGTTTGCATAGGCTTGGATATACCATCCTGAAAAGAAACCGTCGCCGGACTGCCGGCTCGAGATTTCCCATCGCGCACACGGGTCGAATGTGTAAATGAACGAGTCAAGTTGCAAAGGCAAATAATAAAGGAAGCCCGGGCCCCGATTCTTCGTCTTCTTTTCCTCCTCGGCTTTTGTCTCTTTGTTCGGGAGGAGGCGCGCCGTCAGTTTGGGCCGAGGTATGTTCGAGTGATTTTCGTTTGCTTGGCTTTCGTGTTGTTAAGGAGATCTTAAGTGCTCGAAGCTGGATGAAAGGTTGCGAGTCAATTATTCGTTGCGCAATGCCGTCTCTCCTCTCTTGTCGGCGAAGTGATTTCTCGCTCGTTTGAAGTCACCGGGGAGACGACGGCCGAGCGTTTGTGTCTGGCTTTTCTTTTTGAAATGTGAATTGTAGCGCGAAACAATAAAGCGTTGGGTGCTCCCTGGCTTGTTGTCGTGTTTATTTGTACTTGGAGGTTTTCGTCGATCTGATTGTGAATTAATGTAAAGTTTTTCGAGGAGTGTCACTCAGAGAATTAAGAAAATAAGCATTTTATCTACTTATATCTATTATTTTTCTTTGAAATCTTTCATATTTTGTATCTAATATCTGGAATATATTACTTTATAAACATCCCTGGTAGAAATTTGCCTATTTACAATGGTTAGAGGTTAAGAAATAGCATTGAATGGAAATTAAAACATTAAATGGAATCATTTCTAATAGGGATCATACTTGTTTAAAATTTAAATCGATACATTTATAAAAATCATTTAAAATCACAAAACCCAACAAAAACTATATCTTACATCACACCAAAGAAATAATATCAGCAATGCCCAGCCAAACCTCGCTGCACCTCGCGCTATTCGCGCGCTCAATTTTAATCACGCTCCTCCCTCCCACGCACCCACACGCACAGTTGCTAGGCGAGCCTCGCTCCCAAGAGCCCCAGCGGCAGCAACTGTAGCAAAAAGGGATCGAGGGCCGCTCTCGGCTCGCTCGCGTATTCCCAGATACAAATATATGTATATACATACATTCAGGACGAGCGCTCGTGCGCGCGCGCGAGAGAGAGAGCCAAGAGAACAAAGGGCAAGCGACGGATTCAAGGCCAAGGCGACGAGTCCTGGGTGCTCGGGCGACCGAGAAATTCACATTGTTATAAACGCGAATACGTTCTCCTTTCGCGGCGCTCTCTCGCTCGCTCATTGTTTTTCCAAGCGTCTCGAGGCTCTTGATCTCGGCCGCATTTTTTCTTCTTTCGCTCGACCGAGACGCACTTGCGTAATGCAGCGCCGCGGCGAGAGAGAAAAAAATGAGAGGAGTTTCACTTTTACGAGCGCGCGACACGATAAGTCGATTTTTTTGCCGGCGCGGATGGTTCGCTTTTTTGAGGAGAGATGGGAAGATGGGATGTTAATTAATTGGGCACGTGCGCGGACGATGACGGCGACTGGAATTTTTCGTGATGGGAATTTCGTAAAGTGAGACTTGTTGGGGCTTTTAAGGTAGATTGATCGTTTCTAAATAGTCTGCTGGTGACGGATATTTTAGTGGGGTTTTAACGTTTTTTCGAGCTTTGTCACACTGTTGTGCATTTAGAGTGGTCAAAACATGTTTTTGTGGAGTTGCTGAAGATTTTGAATACGGAAACTTAACGTTTATTTAAATTCTTACTTGATAATTTAGTAAAAATGAACATTTTAAAATAATTGCAAGAATTGGAATGCTTAATTCAAGGAAGACCTAACCATGTAAGCAATAAAACAGCAATTGCGTTCATTAAAATCGTGTAAAGCCCACTTTTATTACTTGACTATATAATCTTAGTGTATCTTTTTAAATGAATGTTTTAAATTGATGTAAACAATTGAATCATCTTTATTCATAAGTCTTGAAATAAGATAATCACACTCATGCAGGTAAACATATAAATTATTATTTTAAGTCAATACAAAGTTTTCATTTTAAAATTTTGAAATTGAAAAAAATTAAACAAAGTTAATTCTAAGAAGTTCTGTTATTTTAACAATTATAACACAATATTTTAAGAATTGATCTTTATAAACGCTTTTGATTTACAAGCTCATAAGACTCATAAAGTATTCATCTCCATGCACGTTGTACCTCGCAGAATTCTATACTGATTTTTACATTTGCAAAAAGACGGCTCGTGAATCCCGAGGCGAGTACAGTTGTTTCAAGAAGCATTTGCTTTGAATACCAATTATTCGAGTAATTTTTATTGCAATGTAAGATGTCTTACTGTACTTTAAAACATTTAAAATTACAAAAGATAGAAAAAGAATAATGATTTTCTTATATAATCGTAATATAATCGTACCCATAAATTTACTCTTCACTCATTCATTTTTATACTCTTTAATTGAAATAAAAAGTCTTTGCATCCCTCTTATCAATAAAATCCACATTGATCATTCCAACCCGAAATCTTTACTCCTCATTTTTTCACGATAGCTCAGCCTTCCTACATACATAATATTCCTTTTCCCACCATCGCTTTCCTCTCGAAATCTCGTGCAATGGAAGGATGATGTGGCCTTTGTTGCATTCGCTCGTATCTGGAGTCTGGGCGAGGGTAGCTTCGCGTCGTTGACGCGCGCTTTTAGCATACAATTACATAAGAATGGTGGATGGTTAACGAGACGTACGCAAGCGGCCGATTGTAATTCAAATCGTGGTAGTCGCTGGCGAGAGAGAGAGAGAAAGAGGAGTACAGTCGGGAATGAAAACGATTTTACGTGGCATAGTGTTCTAAATAAAGAAAGAATAGGAACCATTGACGGGAAATTTCGCCGAAAATGGAATTAAGCGGAAGAGAATTAAGTCTGTTGAACCGCTACGTGTTTAAAATTATCTCATTGACTGCGATGGAAATTGATTGTGCGTGGATGAGAGGCTTCGAAAGGACCTTGCTTATTGTGTATGTCAAGGTAATATTTTGAAATTTATTGGCGGAAATGAAAGATCCTCTTTTTAAAAGTCTTTAAGCGTTCACATTATATTAGTATTGGTATATACTTCGATTATTCTTTTAAATTTTGTTTTAACACCATCGATTGAATAAAGTTTTGTAACAAAATATAAACTATCAGTACAGACTTCTTCGTTTTATCATTATTAATATTCAGTTGAGATTTAAATAATTACTACTTATAATCGATGACTTGTGTTCCTTTAGAAGCTGCTTGCTCTTTTGATTTAACCGAACAAGCAATAGAAAATGTTAAAAAAGTGTCTCAGAAATGAAGCAGAGGAAAAAAGTATTTACAGAGAAGGAAAAAAATGATTATAAAATTATAATTTTTGAAATTCAAAAGATACTTTATATTACTTTTATAGCACAATGCAAATTTTAACGTAATTAAAATTTTGTACTTTAGTTTAATATATTTTAAATTTTTGTAAATTATTTATTAATACTTTATTAATAATTTCTTAATATTGATTTTTAAATATTTTAAAAATCAAGTTATAAAAGAAATATATTTTGATAAAATTAAAAAATATAAAAAAAAAATGCAATCCAATAATTGCCTGTAACCGAGGTGTTTATATGACCTGATTTAAAAGCAAAATAAAATAAAAAGTCAATGACTAAAACATGATCGTAACAAAAAAATATAAACGACAATTTATTATTTCTTTCCCTAATATTTATTTTATGTACATTATCTCAAAGCGCATATTTGCTAGAAAATTACACGTTCTCTAGACTTGCCAACTCTTTCCCTCTAGATGTGTAAAATATTATTGTAATATAATATACTAATGTAATATACTACTGTTGTTTGTCTATTTAATTTATTAATCATTAACTTTCTAAGATACATATGTATAAAATTAAATAATAAAAACTTTTCTATAAGAGTAATCATCAGGAAGTTCTCGATAATCCATGCGGGTACAAGTCGTTCCAACGTCATTTAAAGATAAACTTGACGTACTCGTCACAATTACGTCATTATTTGAACAATCTTTTTAAAGTATACTCTAATCGTAACTGCAGCGTGATGATGTTATAATAAATAACGAATTCAATTTTTCTGACGTTAATTTTACCGTCAACTTTCTATTTTTGCATTCTTGATGGACCATTTTGTAATAGTAGATGTTTAGAATGCGAGATTTAAATAAACTATAGTTTATTTAAGGCCCACTACTTAAAAATATATGTCTATTTGTTAACGCGCATTACAAAATTTCTTTTCGATCATAACTCTTAAACAAAAATAAAATTTGGTAGTTGTTTTTTTTTTATACAGCTCATAAAATATCTCACCCTGTTATCAAAATAAAAAAAATTC
The DNA here is from genome assembly GCA_030522745.1 of Eupelmus kiefferi. Lineage (NCBI taxonomy): Eukaryota > Metazoa > Arthropoda > Insecta > Hymenoptera > Eupelmidae > Eupelmus > Eupelmus kiefferi. Next base: position 1,034 of record JAPYZB010000718.1, on the reverse strand, counting down.
AAATTATCTTCTTTAGTAACGCCAAAATAATCAGAAAAATTAAATCTCAAAACATTAAATATAACCGTGTAAAATCTCTTCCCACAGCTCACTAGCAAAAACATAACGGTGTAAACTCGCGACTTTTACACAACCGCGAAAAAGACGAACGCTCGCTTTAGCAGATCGTTTGGATGGACGGCGCAGATCTGAGTCTCTCGCCGGAGGATATAAGTGCGCGTGCTCTCGGCATACCAATTAATCGAGCGACACAGCCTGAAAATTAATCAGCTGCGCCTCGCGGCTGCTCGTTAGGACAATTACGCGCGCGCGCGAGAGGCACGGATTTGCTTCTTTACCGTCGCTAGGCCCGGGCGCTCCCTACCTTATCCGGCTGGCTGCTAACGCAGGGAGCCACCTTTTTGCTGACAGGATTGTAGTTCTTTTTCTACCGAGATTCTGAGAGTGAGTTTGGTGGGACGGTTTGTTTGATTTGCTAGTTGAGATGTATTTTGATACTGTTGAGCTGAATACATATGCAAATGCACTTACTTGTTATTGCTTTATTTGTGATTACATTATGCGAATATATTTTTGTACAACTAAAAGTTATTTATGAATTTATTAAAAATTTTATTTTTATTTAATATCCCGAGTAAAAAAATAAGTCTGGCTCCGGTCTGGCTGAAGTCTTGCAGAAGTCTAGATCTTGAAGTCTGGTAGTCGTCCGGCAATATTCTGGCTACGGCCACTATCCCACTTTTTTTTTTAAATCTATTAAAAAAGTTCAGACTTATCCCAGGCTTTGTATAAATGAGATTACTATTTTTGGAATTACTATTTTATTACTATTTTTACTATTTTGGGCTATTTTTGGAACCTAAAAAAATAAAAAATCACAAAATAATCTGAAAAAATGTGCAAAACCTTCTATGTGGGCCTTACGAAAATTAGTTGACATAGCTTGCTCTCAAGAAGTCCACGTAGAAGCCCATGTCATTAAAGCACCCTTGAACAAAGTTGACTGCTTTCTCCTGAAAAAGTCACGAACTTTT
>JAPYZB010000717.1:0-18521 GCA_030522745.1 Eupelmus kiefferi | reverse complement strand
TTTGTCAACTAAAACTGTGTATTAACGACGCCTAGGCGCGTCTTATCCTATTTATATGTGTGTAAGCAGTAGTGCTCGTATATTTCTACATACATACAAATACATAGAGATGAGTAGGCGTAAACGTAGTTGTGAACGTGTGAATTTGAGCTGTTTTTAATATACTCATCGCGTGGCATTAATTATAAAGCAAAGAGAAAAAAAAATAAAAAACTAGAGTAATATAGCAAAAGAAAAAGCTGGCTGGCGAAAGTTTGACTGTTTAACTAAGAGACGTGCGTTGCGCTGGTGGTTGGCGGGCTTTTGTGGTGCAGGTCTGGCGGCGTGCAGTGCAGCTGCCGTGGTTGCCCAAGCTCAGGCGGTCGCCGTGCAGCAGGCCCAGCAGCAGGGCTCAGGACTGGCCGCCGGCTTAGCGGCCCTGGGCTATGGCGGCTCTCCTCTCGGAGCGCTTGGCTCGCCAGCCCAACTACAGAGCACAGGTACAGCATCCTCCGAGACTTAACCCGCCTCTCTCTCTCTCTTTATCTCTCTCTTTCTTTCTTTCTCTCCCTCTCTTTCAAGCTCGCTCGCTCTCTTTCATCTTTCCTTTCTACTCTCTCGACATCTTGTGTGATGAATTTTCTGACATCTCTTCAAGTTCTGCTTGTTTTTGTTTTTTTCTGTGCTCGAGTTATTATTTGTTAAAACTTTATTATGATTCTATTGGCCCTTGACCGATTTTTATATAAAAGGATGAGAACGCGGTTAAATCGTCAGAATAAATTAGCTTTTTCAATAATTTACAATAAAAGAGTCAGGTCACTATTTTATAAATATTATCAAATATTTCACTTTTACTGTTCTTTATATATTATAATCAAAAACGGAAATGATAACAAAATTGTATCACGTATACATGTATAATACGTACTAATAAAATGTATGTATAAAGATGCGCTTAAATATTTTAAGTGGCAGTAAAAGTGTCTTTATTTATCTAATTTCGGTAATTTCCGGCCAATTAAAACGTCAAAGATATTTTAATTAAAAAATTTATGCGACAGATGTTTCCGATCTATTGAAAAAAATTCATCCAAGCTGACGGGAAAACTGAAAAACAAAACGTTTATGAAGTTTAAAAATGTATAGAGTACGAGTATCTTTATGTATATTAAATGTTTGTTCTGACCTACTTCGACTGTTTCCCACTTCAGGTGTATACAGATATATTCTTAACGGATTCGAAAAGTTTAAAAGCATTTTTTCATCTTTATCATCCCCGAAGACGATAATATTTTCGCTCGTTCGCCCGCGACGTATTTTTAAAAGCTCTTTAAGAATATTTTAATAATCACAAAGGTTACTTGTTTCGGGGCTAATAAACGCCGAGCCAACCTTCTTTGTACATCGGCGATGGGCTTACTCAGCTAAGCGGGCGCGGTCGTTCCGACGTAATTTGATTTTATTGCCGCGTACGCGAGATATAGTGTTTTCCGACACAACAGCAACGGACTATGTAAACGCCCGCTAAGCAACGTTAATTTTGCGCGCGCAAATTATGTTTGCAAAGCATTTGGATGGATGCATTTTGTAAATGAAAACGTCGTGCCTTTCGCTAGCATCACAACAAAGCTGAAACTCGTAAACTTGAAAAAATATGTCGAGAGTGCTCTTTTCTGTGCCTTGTATATCTTTTCTCCTCTAATCTTGCGCCTAATGCCGATTTCTTTTAACTTGCTACAGCGTGTGAAACGAAACACCATAGACTGGGCTTTCACCTGTACATATGTAATCTTTGTTCATTCGATTTGTGTCATTCTCTTTCATTGTCATACTTAGTCTGTAATGTCGAATGTGTGTACTAAAAACAAAGAATACCGTAAGCTCTTAGTGCAAAGCCGAGGATCTTTTTCGCATATAATTTTACGACTCTCTTATCTTTTCCCATTATTTTTTTATACCGCTATATATACGTATAACGCAAAAATTCCTTGTGCCTTTTAACCAAAAAAATTATTGTAACATCCGTGCAATAGGTTTGGGTCTTGGAGCATCGTCCACTGGTAGGAGGGATTCCTTCGATAGAAATACTTCTGCATTTAGTCCCAGCTTAGAATACAACCGAGGAAAATGGCCGCAGAGCTACGGCGCTCTTGGTGAGGGCACGATCCTATTTTTCTTTTATCTAGTCAGAGATATGAAGTTTGGCCAATGTTAAACAAATGGATTTAATTATTACGTATACTTTTCTAGGAATTATACTGTAGCATGTTACTGTAAAATATTCTAGAGTTTTTTATTACTATTATTTTAATACTTTAATGCACTTTTATATAGATTATACGTGATATTCTGACGTAGTGAAAATGATACATATTAACATGTTGCTTGTAATATAAACAATAATGTGGCTACAGATAATGTCTTTTTTAAGTTTCAGTATTTACCTTTTACAGGTAACATAATACTAGATCATGTTTCAGAATAACTACTACTAAAATATAATTTTTCTTCTTTATTATTTCAAATTGTTCATGCTTCACTCTTGTATATAAACAACTAATACTTTTTTAATAAAATGCATTTTCATATTTTTCATATAAATACTTTTATATATTAAATCTGTATAAAGTAATGTATAACCATATATCTCATGGTACTTATTTATTCATGAACATATGTTTCGATCTTTGTATTATACTTTGTAAGATTAATTTTTAAACAATACATAGGGGTAGGTAGTCATTAATTTTTTGTATCTATTATAAACTTTTTTTGATGTACAGAGACTTATTTTTAAAGACGTACAAAAATCAGTAATAAAAGTGCTCCACCATATGAAATCTTATCAAGGTGAAATAAAGGAAATTGTGATAAATTTAAATCTCAATCTCAATTTAAAATTTAGAGTTTATGAAAAATTAAATATATTTAATTTTTCAACAAGACAAATAAGCTATAAAATGTTTTATAAATCCATTTATTTGACAATTTTTTTAAATATTTATAAATTATCATTAGTAAAGTAGTGTAACGGTTACTGAAGTTAATTAAGTGTAAAGACTATTAATAATTAATGTTTCTCAAAGAGTTTCATTAAAGTTCATTAAAAAGATATTTGTTATTTAGAGCATTAAAGTGATTTTCAAATAAAAATTTTATTCAATGTTGTTGTCAGAATTAAACATTATTGTTTCTAATAGGAGCGAAACAGTTTCACTCCAGTTGCGTTGCTTATTGTGCTACTGTACATTTCCGAGCATAATGACGATTCTATCAATACTAAGCCTTATCATTACCCTAAAATCAGAGAAACCTGATTTACTTGTTTAATCACAATGTGCAATCGTATACCGTTACTCTAGTGTGCTATCAGTCTATCATAAAGCAAAACAAAATAAAACACTCCCGGAAAAATGTCTTAAAATGAAAGTGATTTTCGGGAATAAAACGATAAAATTCGTTTAATAATTGAAAGAAATTATCTATTCAAATCAATTTTCCAATATCGAATCGCCAAACTGATTTTCATCGAAAATTATCTCTGGTCTAAATAAAAATTTGACATTTTTCCGAGTGTGCACAAGCCAATCTCACAAGCCGACCAAAAGAATAATGAAGCAGATTTCCCTATGAACGCAGGAACAGTGACTGCGTCACCGAGTCCCCTGGGCCTGTCGCTGACACCGCCGCCCTCAATCGGCGGCTCGCTCGGCGGCTTGGTCGGAGGGGCGAATCGCGTTAGCGCGGCACCTGGAGCCGAGGCTAAGTTCCGCACCAGCGCGGTACCAGCCCTCACGACCAATGGAGTCTTCGGCTCGAGCAGCTCGCTCTTTCCCAATCTAGTGGGCAAGCCTGGTAGAGGTGGTGCTGCGGGAGTCGGGGGCGACAAGAGCACCGGCGGTAGATCTCGCTTACTCGAAGATTTCAGAAATAACAGGTAAATCATCCTAATTTGATTTTGTTTATCGTAAAAGAAGTTTTTTTTTATTTTAGATCAACTTATTGTTTATTATTTATCGATTGGTATTTTTAATATTAATCCATTTTATGCAGATTCCCGAGCCTTCAGCTTCGTGATTTGGCCAACCACATAGTGGAATTCAGCCAGGATCAACATGGATCTCGTTTCATACAGCAAAAACTAGAGCGCGCTTCGGCCAATGAAAAACAACTTGTATTCCAAGAGATTCTTGCCTCTGCTTATTCTCTCATGACTGACGTTTTTGGAAATTACGTCATACAAAAGTTCTTCGAGTTCGGTACACCTGAACAAAAGTCTACTCTTGCTCAAAAGGTTTGTACAAAAAATAATTGTTTTTTTTTTCAATCAAACGTTATAAATAATTTTATATGATGAAAACTGCGTGTCAAATGACAGGACAGTAATGATTAAAAATCTTGGGTCACGGGTCTGAATAATCGAAAATTTATTATTATAATTACAATAACAAAAGTTTTCTGATAATAAAAATTATTTTCTAATTTAGGTACGCGGGCACGTTTTACCACTGGCCCTACAAATGTACGGCTGCCGCGTAATTCAAAAAGCATTGGAGTCCATTGGACCTGAACAGCAGCAAGAGATTGTACGAGAGCTTGATGGCCACGTGCTTAAGTGCGTGAAAGATCAAAATGGCAATCACGTCGTCCAGAAATGCATTGAATGTGTAGAGCCTCGGGCTTTGCAATTCGTTATTGGCGCTTTTGCTGGACAGGTGCACTCTCTTAGCACCCATCCCTACGGATGCAGAGTGATCCAACGTATTCTAGAACACTGCACACCTGAACAAACACAAGGAATTTTACAAGAGCTTCACGCCGCAACTGATCAACTGATTCAGGATCAATATGGCAACTATGTTATTCAACATGTACTTGGTATGTATGGTACAAAACACTTCACAATTTATTTCGCTTCCAAATTAAAAAAAATATAATATGAAATTATATTTATTTATTTTTATTTGTACTTTTTATTTTCAGAACATGGCAAACCTGAAGACAAAGCTCAGCTTATTAACAGCGTTCGAGGAAAAGTTTTAGCTCTCTCCCAGCATAAATTTGCTAGCAATGTTGTTGAAAAATGCGTGACTCATGCTACTAGACAGGAACGAGCTGTACTCATCGAGGAAGTTTGCGGGTTTAACGATAGGTAAGTTTTTATGTTTAGAGAAAATATTTACCTTTTTACCATAAGGCATTTATAATTTTTTAGATTTATGTATACAATTTATAAAAAATAAATTCTAGAATTTTTTTTTTATATAAAAATTAATTAATTAAATTAATATTAGAATATATTTTAATGCGTTCTAAACAGTAGATAGTAATTAAAAAAAGGAATTAAATTAAAAAAAATTTTTTTTAATTTAACAGTGCGTTAAATGTCATGATGAAGGACCAATATGCCAATTACGTTGTGCAAAAGATGATTGATGTTGCCGAACCAGCGCAACGTAAAATCCTGATGCACAAGATTCGACCTCATTTAGCTGGTCTTCGTAAATACACCTACGGGAAACACATTATCGTGAAACTTGAAAAATTCTTCATGAAGACCGCTAACGCAATGGGAGTTGGAGCTGCACCTGCTAGTGGATCTACTGGTGCAAGTGATCTTGGTCCCATCGGACCGCCTGCATCCACTGCTGGATCCGTCACAACTTCATCTCAACAATCAACTCAGGTTTTATAAAAAAAAGGCAAATAACGACTACAGAGTCGATCGCTTCAACCGCGAATCAAGATCTACAATTAAGATGACTATTCAAAACAATTTACTTGCTGCTGGTGCCTAGGTTCATGATTCTTTATGTGCGAGAATTTAAACGGCGAACAGATGTATGAGGTTTTTATTAGACGTCCTAAGCGATGTTTAACAAAGCTTTTTTCATTGACTTTTTACTAGGGAGAGATCTTAGGTTTATATCAGAGGCATCAGCGCAAATTTGAGGCTTTAGTAATCAGTTTATAGAACCGTGATCAAGGTACACGTAGGCACTGGTTTGATGTGCAAAACCTTGATACTATTGAAAAAAGAAGTAGTTTGAGGTGTATTCAAATTGTAGGATTTTGAATTATGCGACTCGTTTATGATAAAAATATTCGTTGATTATCATGTTAGACATTAAAATCTATGGTTCATTTGTATCTTTGTAAGATTTTAAATTTAATCTATACTGATATCAACGACTTATCAATACGACGGCTATAATTCAAAATATTTAATTTTGTCTCAGAGAAGCAAATCCGATAAGTTTTTGAAATTCCTCAAAAAAAGATCATGAGGATAAAGTAATAGATTGGAGAGGAAATATTAATGGCAAATACTAAGAACTATTGCCTGAATTAAAAGATATCTAACAGCTAGAATAGATCATAGTGCTGCATGCATTTATTGTTGTATGATGATCGACATATGATGTACGTTTCGTATGTAAAATGTCCTGCTTCTGTATGAGAGTAGCAGAAATTTTGCGTACAGTTTCAGCAAATAGAACAAATCTGGTACAGGTTAAAGTACCGAATACTATTAACAATTCTTGTACAATTGATTTTCATTATTAATTTCATTATTGACATGAACTTTAAACTACAATTACAAGTTTTTAATAGCTTTTAATCATAATCTTTGTTCACCATTTTTAAATGATAAGATCATGATGTCTGGTTTATATTGTCAATGATAAAACGTTAATGGTATTTGGTATTTCAAAGTTCGAATATAGTGTTTGACATGGGAGCAAAGTCGAGAACAGCCCCAAATCCGACTGCAAATTTATCTCAAGACCCATTGCGTTGAAACACTTTGTACGAATCGATTTTCATTCGTTTTCAAGTTAAAGAAATGCTACATAAGTAATGAATACAAATCTGGAAGTAAAGGCATTTTTCGTTTGTTGACAAGACTTGTATGTACCTACTAATAACCGCATATAATGCAAAATGAGGTACTGTATAGACGTGGTACGCTTTGACTGTGCTTACCAGACAGGTCGACCTGAAACTTATAAACGGGAATTCCTCGGTGAAAATGATGAGAAAAACCAGCAAGTAGGCGGGACAACGATATTCAGTAAAGTTCTCCTTGATTTTATACGCGCTCGAGTGAGAACCGCAAGAAAGCATTTTTTTACATGCGCAACGTCCCCGCCGTTTTTTCAGTTAATTTTATCCTATTAAAAAAAACCCTCGAATTTTGTAAATTGTGATATAAATAATAAAATGTGTATAGAAACGACGTGACCCCCTCACACCAATCGCGAGGAGCCGCAAATTCAATGGTTATTTTATTTTCCACGAAATTATAAAAAAAATCCCCTACCTTCTTTTTTAACGGACTCTGTGAATATTGTGTATTATAATAATTACTAATTACTTAAATTTATAAAATATATGAGTTACGTTTCGATACAGCTGCCCGAACCTAATTATTACACGTACCCGTATGATTTGTCCATTCGGTACTCATCTCGCTTTAGAATTGTAAAATACGATCTTTCGGAAAACATGAAAATAATAGTAACCCGGTAACCAATTTTTACAAACTTCCTGAATAATTACACAGCCACCGTTCGTGGCACGTTCGAACGTGTTTGAACTCAATTGTATATTGTACAAATGGTAAAAAGTTTTTTTTTTAAATCAGCAAATCAAGCCCGCACAATGCGCGTGTAAATTAGCCCCCTCCGTGCATAAAACGCCCCTCTCGTCCCACCATATTCACTCGCAAATTGCAAGGCCGTTTTCGTTGTATTATAATCGACGACTACTGACAGATAGAGAAGCAGCACCCTCCTTGAAATTTTCTAATTATTCCATAATTTGTTTACGTATTCAAAATTAAAAAAAATTTTCGGGTTTATTATTTCAATCACTTGCATCATATGATGTGATTAAATAATTCCTGTGCAATTTCTAAGGGAAAGGGTAAGAGAAAAAACCGTCGGAAGAGTCTGAGAGTAATTATCGAGTTGCACCCCCTTGTACAATGTATAATATTTTGTTAATGTAGGTGTTATATAAACAAAAGTTAATACGGTGTCAAGCAACTCGAGCAAAAAATGTCCGTTATGATTCTGTACAAAATAAATGAGATGAAAAAAAGAGGAAAGAAAAGAACGAAGAAGAGGAATGTAGCAGCTTTCTTTGTAAGATATTGTAAATAACGATTTATTAAACAAATTGACAAATTTCTAGGTACCTTTTCTCTCTCTTAATCTTTCTTCGCACGAGAATTACTTATTTGTAAGGCGATAAATAAATAAATAGCGCGATAAAACTAACGGACGCGAAAAGCAGTAAGTTATGACAAGTACGTACTTACGCGTATAATCTTCCGACGGAGGTTTTTGATTTTTTAATTGAAATTTTTGTTTTTTTTTCTTATTTTATTATTTTTTGAAATATAATCTTTATCTAAATATCCAGAAATTTTCAATGGAGGCTGCACTTTTCAAAATTTACGAAAAAGGGTGCCCTAAGGGGAATGGAAAAATCCTAATTAATTAACGTTGCACCGACTGCCGAACAGACAGACATTCCAACTCTAAAGAGAATACATGAAATAAAAGTGAATCAAATGATCATTTTCAGTTGTCAGGGTATTTAATAGAGGAAGGCAATTTATTTCTATAAATAACGGCTTTGTGAACATATTACGAATAATGTTAAGGAATGACGATAATAGTTCCTTCATCTGTGTAAATCGCGCGTCATTTGTAAATTAAAGAGCAGAGCAACCACACATCATTTGTAATAGAAATCATCTCATACTCGTCGACGGATTTGCGACAAAGCGAAACTAAGCGAGTTTAAACAAGCAAAGCGAAAGGAGCGTTAATTAAATCTGAGAAGAAAAGCTGTACGAAATTAATCGAATGCAAAATCTCTCTCATGTCTTATCTACTAGAATTTATAAATTTATTATTATCATTATCATTATTATTATTGCATTATACTACTATTATTTTATTATTATCGCTATATATTATAATTACTTATACATATTGTTTGATTAATGCCTCCCTTTTTATTATTCATTATCGCTAATACTAATTGCTAAGCATATTATATTATACATATTATATATAAAATATATATACACGTAAGCAAGCCAGTATATAAAAAGGAAAAACTTTATAAATATGATATAGGACTCTCTTTCACAGGAAAGCAAATATAACAATCAGAACTTCTTTTCTCTCTTTTTAAAGAATCTAAATATTCAAGTTTTAGTACAACTACGCTATGTCTACGTCATCTATTTAAAAAAAATCACGACGAAAGAAAATTCTTGTCCATTTTTAATTATACATAGTGTACATTTTTTATATAGCACGTGAGATTAAATTATTAACGGCGATTCGCGCTGTAAGAACGACGTAGCACGTAGCTGTGTATAAAAATAAAGAAAAGAGAAGTTTGAAAAACATGTTTACATCCATGATTTTTCGATATTTTCGAAAGATCTTTTGTTTAGTTTTTCATTGTTTTACTGGCCTGATTGCGCGTTGGGGAATTTTGATAATTCGAAAAGCTGCGAGTTTGAATGTGCCGCGAAATTTTCATCGCAATAATTCGTTTCGTCACTTCGTACTTTTTCTATTCTTATTTCTATTAATAAAAGCAGTTCTTATTATCGTTTCTTGTTTCTTAACAATTTGATTTTTTAATTAATAATGCGTAATTGTTGAGGTTCCTCAATTCTTTGCGTGAATTCTATTTTTATTGTTAGTCATTTATTTTAATTTTGAACATTATACTTTTAAAAAAAGATACGTTGTGACGATTCGAAGGAAAGGATAAGCATTTGACGCCTTTGATAAAAAAAATGTTGATTTGTACAAAACGAGTCATCGTTATGGCGTGAAATAAATTCATCGGGACGCTGCCCTTTGATTGATAAACGGTACGAAATTCATAACGTCGTTGGAATTTGAAATTCCTTTCTTTTTCTACTACCGTAATTTTGCAGTACGATTAACCTTACGAATTTCACCAGTTGGGACAAAGATTGGTGAATTCGATACACTTCCGATTCCGTTTTCATACCGAAAGAGTAGCGGTAGTGTTTTTAATCTCTCTAAATCCTGCATTAGGCGCATCGATCTTGCGAGTCTTAAGGAGGTTAAAGTAAGAAAAGGCTCTTTACAACATAATGAAAGAAATGAATAAGTAACCCTATAAATATTGATTATATATATATAAATATATATAAATATATATATACCTGTATATGTATACCTAAATCTTACACCTAATCGGTATGACGATATGTATGTAATAAGTAATATTTAAATATTGTAACAATTGTATATGATTTTATTACTACACGCTGATTGTATTATATATTTGAAAGATCTGCGACCTCCCACTTGTAGAACGTACTAAGTAATTAATGAAATACAAGATGATTCACATATACACACAGACACTAAAACATACAGACAAATACACTTACACATTCACTACACACAAACATTAATACACAGATTTTCATATGTACACTCAAAAAAATAGACACGGCATACTCATAGACCCACCGGTTTTCAACTGCCATGGCGCTGATGCAAATTAAATGGAATAAAATTACATAAAAGAAAGAGAAAACAGTTTATCGTTCTGTTGAACAAGTAAGAAAGTATAAAACAATAGATGAAAACGGAAAACTTGTTTAATTGCATTAAACATAAATGTATATCCGAGAGAAATCGACTAACATCCATTCGGGAATGGTGCGCCCTGATATTAAAGACTGATGTACAGTAGCGCGCTATTCTCCCCCTTTAAGTCACCTCTCCTTAAGCACACATTCATGCTCATAACATATTCACACACATTCACACAGACACACACACACACACACTGATACATATAAAAAACATATTACACTCATACAAATACACGAGAAACTCTTTTTATCTTAATACCGATTTCCAGGGCCAATTGCGCGAATGCATGTGCTTCGATACGCAACAGCGCGATTTTGATTCTGACGAAATTATGGTCTGCATGATTCGCGGGTTTTTTAAATTTTTCACTGTTGTACGAAGTTTTCACTGTGAAGTCTTTAATACGTTTCGAAAAATTGTAACCAATTGAAAATTTTATAAAGCTGAAGATAAGAAGATAACATATTGCATATATTTCGCCAGTTTCTGAATCCGTTTATGCGTCCGATTGACAAAAATGTAAATGTGATTTTGGTACCGAAGAATTAGGAATTATGTTGTTTATTTACAACAAATATCGAATTTTTGGTATCAAGAACACGTGATTTATGGTCTTGTGTATGAAACGCCGGCTCGCATTTCGCTTTACAACATTGAAATTGTCGATCACATGAAAGAAAATCCGATTCGCATCCAAGGAACAACAACATAAGGCCAGAATGATTATTATGACAAAAAGTTTCGAGATTTCTTTTGTTTTCAACAGAAAAATATAAAAATAAACTTTTGCTCTTAAGATCGTTCTTAATAAACGTGTGTATATATACATAAAACTATAGAAAAGACTCCGCCACGTAGCGAGAGCGTGAGCTGCGTTTTTTTCACTGTATCTCACGAAAATCCGTAAAGAAATAATAAAGCTACAAAAAAATATATATCTTCGCAGTTTTACATATGTCATGCCCTTATTAATAATCAATTGTCAGCATCCTTTCTTGAGCATTGGAATAAATTTATTAATGCCAATTGTTAGTTTGTAATTTATGACAATTTTTCACGCTGATAGATAAACAGCATATATTTGAACGTATTTAATAAATAACCTTTCATTTAATATACAATTGGTTTATTTTCTTACATCTTCTTTACTGAAATAAATAAATAAAAAGGTGAGATAAAATTTATATCACAGACACAAAAATTTTGTATACCGACAAAGTGATAAGCAGCTTCATGCGAGCCGGCGCCAAAATAAAAGAAAAAGAAGGATAAAAAAAGACGGGAAAAGTTTTAAAAAATTGTATTCCATAAACTAAACAGATGAAATCTAGATAAGCGGGATGGAAAAGCGATGAAAATATAAATTACGTAATTTGTATATTAGTGTATAGAATGTAGAAACGATGAAATAGTCACAAAAAGGATCATTTTCGACAATGTTTTTTACAACGGTCAGTACTGAGCCATTAGCATATTGTCAATGTGTCACGATGAGTGTAACATGATACAAAAGAAAAAAAGAAAAGCTATCCAGAAGTATACAATTTGAGAAAAAAATATTGTGAGAAGTGTATTCCCGAAAACAGTTTCACCACAAACTGCAAAAGGTCATTAAAAAACAAAACACACTTTTTTCGAGCTCAGAGACACGCCTACATTTTATCCTTCAGCTTAAAAAGACGACTGATTTTCTGTAATAAAGTCAACAAATTAAGTCATCTAAAACAAAAAAAAAGTATAAATAATCAAGTAACTTATTTCACATTGCTTGATTGTATAATTTTCGTTCTAATACTGAACAAACTGTATATTCTTGTAAAGTTTTTTTATTGTAATAACTTCTTTTTCATATGGCAATTATCTGTTAGACACTTTAAACGGCTTGTTGCGAAAGAAGGAAACTTTTTAAAAGAAAAAAGTACTTGTGATCCATTAAACTTTTCACTCAATCTTTCTATATTCAGATTCCTATTAATAGATCTTTAAGAAACTCATTATCGCGCATTTTTAATCAATTCTATCGCATTTGCCATTCAAATGATCAATTTTTTAATACAAGAGTATGTTCTTTAAAAATTCAATCAAATCGATAAACAAAATTTCTTAGAAAATCGGCTAACACTGAAAAAGTAGCACATTATTTATGAATTATTGTAACTTGAAAGAATTCTTGGAAGATGTGCTCTCGGTTCCAATGTCACTTGCATTTTTTACCTTCCTTATAACTTCATTTTTTCGGATTTTCTTCGTTGTATCTCGAGAAAGAAAACTACTAACAAGGCTTTTAGACGTAAACGGGCGTGCCTCGATGAGGAAATAAAGTAAAAATTAAAAAAAGAGCAGCAGCAGCAGCTTTTTTGCCGGTCGACAGACTATGTAGTGAGAAATCGAAACAGAAAGCGCAGCAGTCTTCTTACGCGTTTAATCTCGTAGGATCAGCTGTCTCAAGTATTAGAATGAGGCTCAGTTTAGCCCGAGCCGTCTGGAAAGCCGTCACTCGACTAACTAACTAAATAAACGTTATAAATAATCAATTAATCGAGTTATACATATTTCAGTATAGTTATAAAAAGTATAAGATTTGTTCGCGTCGCCGGAAGAGGGGAGTGAGCGGCGCGTTTATCGTAACGGCGTAGATCAACTTTACCGAAGATTAATCGTTTACAATATAATTACATGTATGTATGTATAATTCGCTTATCCTGCTTGAGTTATTATATATTACTTTTCACGAGACATTTTTCTGTGTAACTAAGTTATCTCAAGCTGCAGTGCGATCCACGTATTTTTAGAGCTCTTATTTATTCTCATTCATGTCATTTTAAGCTTTTTGTAGGGCGATCTACGTCGAAAAAAAATGTCTCAAGGCGAATTCGACTTCAATAAGATAACGAATTGCTATTCTCAATTCGAAACTATAATACCTACTGAAATTTCAACATTTTTTTTTTTTCCTTAAGGACTATCTCAAAAGCGCTCTTTAACACTACTTACAAGCTTTCTGATCATCTTATCACTTTATTTTTTTCCAATTTTGATTAAACAGAAAAGTATAACATCAATACATCAAAATGTAATTATTTCGCAACGTCGGAGAGAAAACGCCTCGGGAAAAGAAGATTTCACGCAGATAGCCGTGCTAGTTCATAGATTTTTTTAAGTTTAAAGAGCATTTTTTCATTCATATATAGAGGTACACGATGACAAACTTCTCAACACTTACACGGACACATTTATTACACACATGCATACACACATACGCACACCTATATATACACAAAATACACACACACACACACATAACAATTGGTAATGAATTAATGATAATCTAAATGTAACATGTATATGATGGTTGTACAAATGTAACATTTTTTTCCATTATGTATGGATGAAGATTACTAAAAATGCAAAAAAGAAGAATTTGAGACGCAAAATATGAAGGGATAATAGAACTAAAATAAAAAAAAATATAAAATAAAAAGTACACGTGCGCGAGGATCGATGAGGCCTTGGTACGAGTTTACGCACTGACGAAGTGCATCATCGATTGATCGTATCACTCAAGAGTGATTTACCAATAAACTACTCTTACTTTTCATTATTATAAAATACCATTTCTGTAATAACATTATGATATAAAACCATACATTGAATGGCATTAAAACTCTTTTTATTTATTACCTTCAACTTTATTTTCCTCTATCCATTCTTCCTTCAATTATTTATTCTAGGGTAAACAAATGTAACAGACATTGTCTATTAAATTAGGTAAAGAGTAAAATTACCTATTAAATTAATATACACACAAAGTCTGCAACTTGTTTAGCAAACAAATGCCTATCAATATTACTTTAACACTTTCACACCGGGTAATGTAAAACGAATTTTTACTGTAAACGCCGTAGCCGATGCATATTTCTTCTTTTTTTTATAAAATAATATTTATTTATGAATATTTATGCTTATTTAAAACATAATATAAGAAATATTAGCATTACCCCTACATGGGTCATAAAAAAAAGAAATTTAAGGGTATATAAGTATCTATTGTTAATTTTAAATAAAAAAAAGAAAATTTTATAATTTTAAATGTTTAAAATTATAAAAAGGAAAGAATTTTATTAGCACTTAAAACAATAATTTGCATATTATCAGAGTTGAAAAAATTTCATAAATTTGGATTAAAAATAAGTACCACGTGATTTTTTCAATCCTGGCGGACACTACTTCTATAGCAAGTATAGATGGCATATTTCACGAACTTTAGATTTCATGCGTTTATGATTGTACAATTTATAAAGGCCATGCCGGCGTGAAAGTTTTAATATTTATTCTCATTTTGTACTTACATAATTTATTATTTTATTAATTTTGGGCTTAATATTACTTTATTTCCACCTTAATGATAATGGCAATTTATTTCTCCGAAAAAGCGCTTTTAAAATGGCATATTATTCTCTCCTTGGTCATTATTTTCCTACTAGCAGTCATTTAGCTCCTACTAGCATTTTTATTGAAAAAAAAAATAGAAAAATTATTGAAAAAATAAATAAGAGGCTACAGTTAAGGTGGAAATAAAGCACTATATGCATCTCGAGAGTAAAATCAATTATTCCTTCGGGTAATTTAATTAACTGCCCTTCCTTCGTTCAGGCAGCAAATCACCCTCGGGAATATATACGACTTCACTCCCTTGATGCATAACGTACTATTATTTCCTATTTTAAAGAGTTTATTTTTTATACAACATAAAAGAAAATAATATTAATTTAATCTATATTTTACTGCTTATCTGTTTTCACTCAAGCGTAAAAACTAAGGTAATTAATAATTAAAAGAAAGCAGAAAAAATTTTTAAGTGATTAATTTTTTTTTTTTATTTTTTTTTTATTGTACATTTTTTAAATTCTGTGTATTTACAGTATACGGTACTTATTTGCATAATATAATTATACAAATCAAAATCTTTAAATCAATTTGTGATAAAAAAAATTATACAAACTTAGGAAATTGTGGACACTTCCACAACCGTGCCGGTGAGGATTTCTCTTTTTTATTCGAAAGTTCTTAATTAAATAAAATCGAATTTCTTCACCGAAATTTATTTTTTCTTTCTGCTATGTTAATTGGTAGACGTAGAAAAATTGATTACATTCATTCGCTCTCCTCCTTAGATCGTTCTCTTTCTGATCGTCGTGACTTCTTCTTACGTCTGGACGGACTCCTCGATCGTGATTTGTGCCGCCTAGATCGCGATCTCGACCTGTGCCGATGCCGGCTTTCTTTGTGTCTGTATTGCGACCTCGATCTATCTCTGTCGCGATCTTCATCTCTAGTTGAGGATTCAATTTCCCTTTCTTCTCTTCTTGATTCCTTCTCCCTGTCCCTATCACCACGTTCACGGTCCCTCTCCCCCCTTTCACGTTCACGCATCATCGCTTCTTCATAATCTCTATCTCGATCCCGTCTTTCTCTGTCCCTGTCCCGGTCCCTGTCTCTGTCTCTTTCTCTTCCATCTCTGGACATCATCGGAGGCATTGTTGGTGGCACCATTGTTGGTATTGATTTTGGTCCATGATCTTTCGAATCATCACCTGTTAAAGGAATATTTATGTTCGAAGGCTGCCAAGTCTGAAAAAAAGAAAAGAGCTTTGTGAAGATTCAAATCCTCTCACAAAAAATATTATATAAAAAAAATATGTTTGTCAAAGTGCTAGTTCATGTGACAGAAATAAAAAAAGTAGAGTATTTAACGTCAATAAATTCAGCCAATTCTTTGTAAATAAATTTATGATATAATTAAAAGAAAATTTACCGGATCGCCTCCCCATTGCCTATCTTGAGTAGGTTCGTAACTGTGATAATAAGGATCTGGTTCTGGCATGAAATATGGAGGTGGTTCTTGGTAACCAGGAGGTGGCATATCGAACGAAGGTGGCAATGCCGGTCCTGGGGGTGGTACACTCATATCTGGGAAGCCAGATGGTGGTTTTCGAGAATATTCACGCCTATCTGCAGTCATTACTTGGATCACATTTTCCTTTGGTGGTGATTTTTCCGCATTCCTTCTGGAACCTAAGCCTGAGCTACCAATAACGTCTATAGTTCCAGCCATTTTTCGTCCTGGTGGTGGTCCTGCTCGCTTTGGTCCAACTATACCGGAGTATTTGCTATTATAGTTTGTAATTGTTACTTGTGGCACTCGGGAGTTTGGATTACCAGGAACATTACCAGGGGCACCAGGTCCGGTGTTCAGTATTAGTCCAACACCAGATTCATTCCTCATGCGTTTCTGTCGTTCGCAGTAGGCCCTCCAAGTCTCTTCGTTGAAGCCGTAGTTAAAATAATCGGTGATATCTGCTCCAGGCTGTCTCCAGGGTTTGTCTTCCAGTTGATCTAGATTGTACTCGTGGGCAGGTATACCATTGATAGATCCTATTGTTTCAAACTCATCTATACTGAATTTTCCAGGCTGCTGCTTCAGCCTCTCTGGACCAGCTCCGGAGGACTGGAGACCTCGCTTGATGTTGAGGTCGCGATAGGTGGTCGACGGGGCGGCCTTGATATCGCCAATGACAACGTGCACATCGTCGTCAGAGTCGGAATCCGAGGCCCCATCACCATCGTCCTGGGTCTGATCGTTCGTCCCATTCTCCCTGGTATCGTTGGTCATGGAATCCTCGTCCTCATTGAGCGGCGGCTCCCGCTGCTCCTGCTCCCGGGCCTCTTGCCGCTCGCTCTCCCCGTCCATGCTCTCATCGGCTACCATCTCGGCTCTATCCCCGGTGGACTGCGGAAAAATCAAAGCCGTAAGTCATGAGTAAACGTTGAAAATTCAAAGTATAAACAGAAAGTTTTTGAGGTTAGGTTGGCCACTTACCGCTTGGACTTC
The DNA here is from genome assembly GCA_030522745.1 of Eupelmus kiefferi. Classification (NCBI taxonomy): domain Eukaryota; kingdom Metazoa; phylum Arthropoda; class Insecta; order Hymenoptera; family Eupelmidae; genus Eupelmus; species Eupelmus kiefferi. The sequence continues at coordinate 974 of JAPYZB010000717.1, read as the reverse complement.
GGAGGGCTCGTTCGACATCTCGCCCTGGGTATCGTCGTTCTGCTGGTACGAGTCATCCTCGTTGGTGTACTCGGAGTTATTCCGGGCTGGTCGATCCTCCTGGCTCTCGGAGAAGCCGTCTTTCCCGTCGCCGGAGTCCCCGTATAACCATTGATCCTCGTTTTCGTCCGCCATTTTTCCCCCCCCGCAAGAGAAGCGCGCGGCGGCTGTATACACGCGCGGGCCCGAATATTCTCACTGGCTTATGCGCGCACGAGAGCCGGCAAAACTGTGTACTATAGTGGCCTTGGTTCATGAACTCTGATATAGTAGCTAGACGTTCGATGCGATGGTTCGATTCGTGACTTCTAGTAGTCGTTTGTGGGTTTAAGAATGGGAATGTGGGAATGATTCTTGGATATCTGGATGTGAGAAAATCTTCAGACGAGATAATTAATCTAAGTCTGTTTTTATTCACTTATTTAGTTTTATAGTTTAAAGTGTATTAATTCAGCTATTATTTTACTTTTATTTATTACTCTTGACTATTAAGTTGTACTAATAAGCGACTAAAGCTCGTACAGCCTATTCTTAATCCAGTCCTTTTAGTCCTCTGGTGGTTGATAATTGATTGCCTTGGAATTGCCTTGGATCTCCTACTAATTGCTTTCTGCTTTAACTGGTTTCTCATTATTCGGTGTGTTTCGATGGTTAATTCGATGAACACACCGAATTCGTGCTAAAAATTTTTGATTAAAAACGATAAAAAATCGGAATACTATCGAAATTTAATCAAATGTAATTAACCTTTTAATTTTAGTATTAAATTTGCATTTAAGATAAGCAGCAATGAAGCAATACACTTAGTTAATTAATTTAGGTACTAATTATAACCGTATACTTATGACTTTAAATTTATGTTTTTCTCTTAATACAAACTAGACAAACGTTTGCAACTTAAAAAGTTTGGAAACTGGATCACATTGCCTTTATAA
>JAPYZB010000716.1:0-30621 GCA_030522745.1 Eupelmus kiefferi | reverse complement strand
TCTCTCTCTCACGTCCCTCACACCTCGTTTGAACACAGAGACCCCGCTCACCTTGCCGAAGAAATGACGAAGCACTTGAAACAGTGTATATGCATATATTATTAGCCCGAGGTAGATGGAGCCACTGTCGTAGCGGAAGTCAGCGAGCACGCGAGCGCGCGTCCCGAAATGCTGCAAGTATTCCCCGGGCGTATTAGAGCCGGCAATTCGTATAGAGCTTGACTGGTTGTGCTATACTGGTATGCTCGCTCGGCTGCACGTGACTAGCGCATTAACTAATTCAAGTGGTCTAATGCCGTCTGCTGCGCGTTAGGGGGGTCATGGAACCCATGGGACGAGTAGGCATAAGCGCGAGGCGCGTTGGGCGTTGAGCTTGGCAGGCTGGGTTATGAGAGGGAACGAGATTTGGATGTTGGGTTTTGGTTAGTGGAGGAGTGAGCAACGATGCACTTGTTTAAGTTTGGATGAGGGATTAATTGAGTACTTATGTGGGGGATTAGTACTTTTTGTTGAAACGTAGAGCGTGCAATCTAAAATTTTTCATTTTTCATTTTTATTTTAATCAATGAGAGTCGTTTTAAAATAATATTCTCAAAGACTTAAGGAAGAATAATAAATCGAATTTATTAATAAAAATTGAATTAAATTATTTGAAGTAAGTAATGGCAGTTAATAACTTTGTATTTGTTACATTTTAAAGCTGAAAATGACTGTTAATGTTTATTGTAAATAAAAGTAGAAATTCTAAAATTCTTATTAGGCTTCTTAATTGGATGATATTAAAGATCAAACTTTATGCAACAGAGAAATATGAATATTAGAAATAATATTACATATAATATTAGAATTTATATTCAACATTTTTCGTTTTTATATTATTACTCTTATGTATGGTGTGATTATCGTTATAGTCCACATGTAAAATATAAAATAGCTATGTATAATAAAAATATAAGAAAAATGAAATTTAAAGCTTAAATCTTATTGAAAAAATTCTGTAACTCTCAGACTTTGTAATTGTGTAAAAGATCACGTATCAAGATTATACTCTCCATTTAATAACGCGGTCACCCTTTGTCACACTTAAAAATAGAAAGAATCCGAATCAAAGTCTTAAGATTTTTTTTCTCTAGAATATGCCAAATTTTAATGCAAGCAAAATTATTGCAAACGTTTGTCTTATATACATTAATCCTGTCCTATTTTTAATATTAATTCAACCATAATATAAATATCTATGAACGTAAAATATTACTTACTAGTATATACTATACTTAAATGTAATACTTGACTTATTGTATGTACAAGAATTTTTTAAAAGATAAAAGATATTTTCCGGAATCAATTATTTGAATTGCTCATAAATTTTAATTATAAATAATTTTAAAAAATCACTACGTCTCATGCGTTAAGCATGTGATATCCAATGTTTAATCTTAGGACAAAAGAAATAAATTGCGCCCTATCGCAAAGCTAATCAGCAAACATAAATGAAGAGACTCGTGGGATAATCTTAAGAGGGTGGCGGTAGCTTTGAATTCATCGTCACACGACCAACCAATGCTCAGATGTTGTTTGCTCGGAAAACAATTGTAGCACAACAATACAGAGCAAATACCGGATAAGCTAATTTATTAGTGACCCAATAGCGAAGACTATGCACCTGATTACGCGCGGAAGAGGCAGATTATATCTCAGTACTTTTTCGTCTTCGATGAAAGATTCAGTGCGGCAGCAGTAATTTTTTTTAATTGTGATTCTGATTGTATTATGACACGTAAGGTAGGAATCATATGAATAAGTTCTGCTAGAATGTAGAAAGATTTTTTATTAGTTATTTAAGTTTTTAAATTTGGGTTTGAGTAGCTAAATGTTAGTATCGATTTCGTCAAAAATATTTTTTCTTTTTGATATAATTTTTTATCAGAACTTACATTAAAGAAAAATTTCGAATTTGCTAAATTTCTTTTGCATATTTTGATTTTTGCAAAATGTGATATTTTGTTTGTTTTTTACTTCCAAAAAAAAAATTATTTACATTGACCGTAATTTCGTATGCGCAATGAAAATTTTATGAATTATTAAGGTTTTACGATACTTAATTTTAGCTGACCATATGTTAAAATCATATATAGTCAACTGTCTTTCGTAAAGGTTGTGTTATGTGCCCAGTAATAAATTATTGTTGAAAAAAGAGAAAAAAAAAATGCGCAAATCGCAGTCGTCAGCTTATTCCATAAGATTTATACGTATAAATATCCTCATAACTTAATCGTGGAAATCATATTATTTATAATTACCGTAATGACTTACTGACATTCCGCGTTTGATAAATTTAAATATTTCTATTTTCAAAAGTGAATAGTTTTACTAGAATGTCGGTGAATTTGATGAGTGTAATATCAAATTTAACTTCACTAAATTCTAGTTGATACGCAAGGAGGTTTATCTTATAAACGTGCAAATAGTTTAAATTTATATTTTGGAGAAAAAAGATTAAAAAAAAACTTATTAACAATAATTTATTAGTATGATGACGTTTTCAATGGTAAAGCTTTGCCAACGTTTACGCAACAAGAATATTGTTGTAAATAAAAGTAATCGGCATAATAAAGCTAAATATTACCTCTTGATATACAACACGAATTGAAAAATTCAGATTTGTTTTATATAAAATAAAAATTTATTATTAAAAATTATGAAAACATTTAAATAAAATAAATTGATTTGATGCAGGAACAATTTAGTAAAATATTTTATTTTCATGTTTTCGTGAGTTGTAACGTTTATAATTAAAATAATCACAAATTCAAATTCCTTAAATCTATTATGGTATTACAATTTTAAATCTTTTAAATTAGGTTTGTAATTAAATAAAAATGATATCAATTTTCAATTAGCAATTTTGTAGTTATAACTTGATTTTAATCATTTTTAATTAATCAAATTCTTTTAATTTTTTTTTTTTAAATGATTATACGTAATTATTAATATCTAAGAAATAAACTATAATATAGCTATAATATAATCTGAGTAATAAATTCCACTGTTTGATGATGTGTGCCAAATTCTAAGATACCTACGCTGTGGCGCTAAAGAAGTTCAGCTTTTTCGGGAAATTTGATATTTAGCCCGCATACTTTCGTAAACGCATTACACTACGTAAACTATTTCCTTAATTTAATTTAATTAAAAGTTTTACCAGGTTTGGAATAAAAATAATTATTTTAAAATGTACAATTACTATTGAACTTTTTGTAGCTTGAATAAATTGATACTAAAAAAATATTTAACAAAGATTTATTTATTTAAACCGATTAAATCAAATAAAATATACCTTAGCAGCATTAAAAAAAAATTAATAATAAGGAACAAGATTCAGATTTTTTCTGTACCTATTAGACAATTACTCTCTATTTGCTCTAATTCTTTCATATATTCATCTTTTAACTTGCAACTAAAACTTTTCAAGATTAGTTCTTATTAAATTTTTTTTTTTTTTTTTTTAAATAAAACCGAATTTGCGTTTGATTTTGATTCCCTCCTTTAAAAATAGCTATAGTCAGATAAGGGAATAGCTGACATCAAACACGGATTCGGTTTTATCTATAAAAATCATTTTAAAAAAACCTTAGTTATCAGTCCAAGTAACCAAAGATAAAAACTTCTTTCACCAAAAGTTTTGAAATTAAAGGACTCTAGCTTTCCAAACGCTTTGGAAGCGAAAATATTTAGTAACCCCCAGTTATCAACCCGCTTAGCGCATGCTCAATCAACAAATCGGCCCATAAAAGTAACACCCGGTTTAACGCGCTGCGCGTGCATCATCCGTCACGTCACGCAAGTAATAAGCGCCGATTTTCGAGCGGCTCTCGCTCCTCTCTGCGCGCGCTCGCACACTTGACCTCAGACTTGGAAGCTCGACAGGAGAGGAAGCCGCGAGATCGATCGCATCATGAGAAATTCGAGTCCGCGCGTCTCTCTCTCTCTCTCTCTCTCTCTCTCTCTCTCCCTCTCTCTCTCTCTCATTACCTCCCTCTCTCGCTTATGTAGTGAGCGAGCGAGCGAGCAGCTGCTCGGTAAGACGAGGTGAATTACAAAGGCAATTTTGGCCAATGATAACTCGTGACTTTGAAGGCAGCTTCCTACGAGAGTGAGTGAGAGAGAGAGAGAGAGGGAGAGCCCTCGCCGAGGGAAGTGGCCCATTACCGAACTGCTTCTGCGTACAGTCGGCACAACAAGTGTCTCTTTCGCAGCGCTCTTCTATAGTGGTGTAAGACTTAGCCTGGCGACTTTGCAGCTATTGTTCTTTGTGCATATCGTTCGATTAATAATTTTTATAATTATTGTTAATAATAATTATTAAAATGATAAAGTTTATCTTCTGCGGTTGTAAATGAATTTCTTATATGAGCAGAAAAGTAATTAGTTAGGTCTAATCATTCAAAATTTGTTAAATCCTAACTAGGACCTAATTAGCAGCTAATTAACATTTATAATTATATTTATAATTAGGTATTCTAGATATGCCCTGATTAAGGCTTAATTACTTAATTTTCTATTCGGACAACAATAAAATAGCGTATTTTGAAATTTATATAGATTTTCATTTCTTTATAGGACAAGTAGAAAAGGTCAGGTATGGTAAGACGTATAAGTTTAGTCAAAAGGTTTAAGTTCTTTTAAATTTTAATCTAACAACTATTACTATTTAAAGGTTTTAAACAATCCTTTATGGTTTTTAAAGCAGATGATTTAAATCAATGACATTTATCAATGTAATCTTTAACTAGATAACGACATACCCCTTTTATTAAGATTTAAACTTGCCACATTTTTTCTTTTTATTACAAGAGTTTGCTCAAAAAAACAATTTGTGAAATTCAAATTCCAATTAAGGCAAACAAAATCTTTCTCTTATTTCACCCAGTGTTTTAGCTACTTACAACCCAATCCCAACAAACAAAAGCTATCTCAATATTTTAACAATTACAACAGCGCAATCATCAAAGCTCCCAGCATCGCGCGCTAAACTACATCCACTCCTCGTCTAATGAAATCTAATACATAAGTCCCTGAAATCCCATCCGACGTCGTTCTCGTAAACCGTGGGAGTCTCAAGTCTTCGCTCGCGTTCGTCGCAAAGCAGGAAGAGCAGCCGGCTTCCTGCGCGCCGTTACCTTCGCAAGCTCGCCTGGACCAAAGCTAACCAGCCAAAGAGAAAAGAGCGCGCGCTACTCTCTGTGCACGCACTCCGTCAGAGAGACACACGCAGACACACACATACACTGGGCGAGGTGTTCCAGCTAGCTCGGCAGGGGGGCAATTTGTGGATAGGCCAGCTTAGGGGGGAAAATCGTCCGGCCTGCTCGTAGAGAGACAGAGCGAGAGAGGAGCACGATGAGATGTGGCGAGGCTAATGAGTTTATAAATTGACCCGTGCGCCGCTCTCCCGACGCTCTGGCTCGGCTTTAGTTCAGCCAGCGCTGGAGCGAGCTCAGTCCCGTGATCCACGTCACCAATGGCGTGCGGCTAATTCCTCCTTTTTTCTTTCTCGTGCACACGTGAGAGATTAATACACATCTGCGTTTCTCATTTTTTTTCGCTCATCGTGCAATTTTCGCGAAGAAAAGAGGCCAGCTGCGCGAGCGCCGGGATATGTCACCTTCGAACGAAGACGTCGAACGAAACGAGAGATCGGCTCGCTCGTGAGCGAGCCCCGGTGGACAGTGTTCGGGCTGAAAATGCCCCGGGTTGGTTTGTTCCTTCTCAAATGGTTGTTTTTTGTGCCGATCACGTTGCCGATTTCACTGGCTCGAGCTGAGAGTTAAAGCGAGAGGAAAAGGCTTAAGATGGCGAGGAGCCAGAATCACGGAAGCGAGAAGATCGATATGAAGAGGATGGCGCACCATCATCATGGGGGGAATAAGAAGGAACCGCCTAAAGAGAGTCTACTGCACCTGCATCCGGACGGGACTGAGGAGGAGATCGACAAGGAATGGGAGGAGTTCTCGAGGCTCATGGAGAAGTTCAAAGAGCGCAGGACGCAATCCAGGTATATGGGATGGTTGATGGATTTTATCGATGGTCGGTTATTTTTGGGGGGAGAGTGCTGGGATTGAGTGTTGGAAAAAGTGGAGGGAGAGAGGGTGGTGTTGCTGTTATTACCTGTTTGTATTATATTTTTAATTTGTAGTGGAATAAAGCGATTGAGGTAGTTTAAAGTTTAATTATATCACATTTTAGTTATATTGTATGTTATATGAATTGAGAAATTCAACTTTCGAAGTGAGAAAATTAAAAGTGTTAAAAAAGTAAAGATATGTTAAAATTAATAATAAAACTCAGTTCAATTTGTCTTAATAATTTTAGTTGTGAATGTAACTACAATTTTATGTAGTTCAAAATAAGATCCTTGAATCTAAAAATATTCAAGAAAATTGTACAATTAATTTCTGAAAATTAAGCACAATTTTGAAAATCCATTTATCTAAACTAATCGTAAGGTACTTATATGAATAGCATTTTGGTTATAGTAGTTAAGAGAGCTTAATCTTTTAATTAAAATACATGGAATAAATGTTTTATGATTCTCGTGAAATTACGAATGATTTAGTATCTTTCTAGGTACGATTTAAAGTCATTCTACTGAAATTGTATTGAATCAAAAAAGGCTACATAAATCTTTCTGGAGACAGTTCTTACAGTTTCAAAATGCTTTTATTAACATTTTTTGGCAATACGATACGTAATAATTTTTCTCTTTCGTTAACATGTCAGTTTTCGATATAATTACTTAAATTCAGTTTAAATTAATATAAATTTATTTATTCACTCGTTTAGTGTATTGTAATATCTTAAAATCAATCAAATATATAATCTTTTTCTTATTTATAATAATTAAAATTTTTTAATAGTTAATAAAATTTTTTTATGAAAAAACTGAAATAGATAAAATTTTAATAGACCGTCGCAAGCATTCTATCCTTGTCCTCCATCTGCCGCTGAAGATGATCAACAGGAATTCGATCCCTTCGAGTATCTCAACACTTATGTAAGGCTCCTATTCGAAAAATTTATTTTGTTGCATTATCTTTATTTTGATGCATTACTTTCTTAACTTTTCTGCTATATCAATAAACAATATGTTTATATGAATGATTTGATGCAAATTATGCATGTAACTAGAGAATTCCATACTATTAAAAATTAATCCTTGGAAGCATTTTTCTTATAATTTTATTTAAATTATTTTATTTTTTAAAAATTATATCTATTCATTATTGTAATATTGAGTAAGTATCTTTTAAATAGACTTTGGAAATTTTAAATCTAGAGTACATGTTTTCTTAATAAAATACTTAATAGCATTGCCAACAGTTCACTTAAATAGTGTTTATATAAATAATTTTTATAAAAAATCAAGATAAATAAAATATAAAAAAAATAAAGAAATAAATAAATATAGATTAATATTTTATATAAGTACAATAAGTGTATACGAATGTATAACTACAAAGGATTAAGATTTTAATATTATTCAATAAAAATCTTCAATGCAGCTCAACAAAAATTTATCTCACAGCTTGTACTCAGACTCTGCCTTTGCATGAAAAGCCAGACGGAGCTTGCAGAAGCTTAGCACTTCGAATGCATTCATTTATTCATTTCCTCGTGTTAAACACTCTAGCGTCTCACCGTCAAATTTCTTGACTCGCCGAATTCCGCGCCATTGTGTAATTTTCTCACAAATCTCGCTGCAAAGTGAACGCCAAGTGCGTTTATATTCGTGGCTATTGGTAAACCGGCACGCGATTGCCAGACGAAAGTCCAATCCGTACTGCTAATAAAAACTTTTTGTTCCGTCTATTATGTATACAATCGCTCAAAGTCTTGAAGTAGGAGATGAAGACTTCATTGCGCTATTAAATGAATTTTATTTCGATAAAGATTTATTGCGTAAGGATTAATTTGTTGGAAGTTGCTAATAAGCCAAGGAACAGTTTAGGTACATTTGCACTTAAGAGATAAAATTTTGCTTTCACGTATCGCAATGCACTATTGCAGTTCATTATCTTGATAGTTCATAACGCTATTATTAATTTATTAATTAACATAAATAATTTGAAGCTAATTAAAATTATAAATTTACACTGACGACTTTAGCAATAATTATTCTGGTGAATTTTCGTACATTATCACGTACAACAAAAATAAATAAAATAAAAATTCTATATTTAAAACAAAATATTAAAAGCTCACACAGATAACAGAGCCTAAACTGTTTGCTTGCGTTAACAGAAAAAGAAAATACTGAAATTTATCACGTGACTGATCTGAGACCGCTGATGCATTAAATGTACTCAGTAACAAAACAGAACGCGAGCCAAAAATTTCGGAATACCTTCTAATAAGACTTGATGAATTAAATTAAATTTCTCAACCGTCTCGTTTAAATTGGCAAACGAGTAACTCGATACCCACTTTTTCTAATCCAAGACATTAAATCTCATTCAAATCACACTCTTATCAACCACCTCAACTCACACAAAACCCACCCTTCAACCTCTCCCTTTTCCCAAAACTACCTACAAAAACAAAACAAAAAAAACACTCACAAAGTTCGATGCATCCAGCATCTGCCTATAAAAAATCTTAACCGAGAGAAAGATCGGATAGCGAGATTTTTCGCGGGTCATAAACCGTGACGAAGTAGCGGCGCGACCTTTGGCAATCAGCCAAAACCTGTTCGGGGAAACATCACGCGCTCGCGCGGGCATGGCCTGGCCTTTCGCTTATTCGAAAAAAAAGATGATCTCGCTGACTGTTCGGCACGTGCGTTTTCACATGACAAATCGCCTCGAGGAGACGAATTTTTAATTTTTTCGTTTGACTTGGTTACTTTTCGAGGATATGGGCGAAGGCTGGCCTAAAGAGCGGGGGAATTATCTTGTGATTTAATAGTCGTAAATAAAGATTGTTGTGGATACAGAAGGAGAGAGTGTATGCACATTTTTTTATGAGTAGTTATAGTGTTTCGGACTGACAATGGGTTGGGAATGTGAATCGTCGGGAGCTTGCGATGCATCTTTTATTGTATTTTAGAGCGTAAATTTTCGGCTCTATGAAGCTAAAATTATTTGATTTGAAAAAATCGTTGAATAATAAACTTAAGATACTGAAGCTTAATAAGGCGTGCTTAAATTTATGTACTGATTGAACTAAAACCAAAGTCAATAATAATGACCGAATCAAAACGAACCCAACACATTCTAACATCGACCTATCACCTCACCACTAATCACCACTAATTAAAACCCCAGCGCACAAATCATTCAACACCCCAACCCAATCCAAACTATACACCCCCACCCACCTCTCAAACGCATCCAAAAGTACCCTATTAAAAAATCGCCAATTGTAAAACGCCAATCCACTCACCGGCTGCATACCTCATACATAGCAATCGAGCCGCATGCATAAAATCAGCCTTGAGGTGTTGCACGCGCGCTCGCGCGCCGGTTAATCGGCCTTGTCTGCAGAGCTCGCTGATGCAGCCGCAGCCGCACCAGGTGGCAGGCTCCAAGCGCGGATGTCATCGATCCGCGCCGGACGAGTATAGCCTATAAATCTTATTCAATGATTAGCGAGCGCTAGGAGCGGGTTGGGTTCTTTGGCTGTCGGGCTCTTATGTAATTCCTTTGGACGTGTTAGCGAGCGGTTAGCGTTTGTTTACTTTGTCGATTGTTGGATGGTATAGGAGGATCAAGAGTTAGATGGTTTAGTGTAATTAATATGCGGTTGGCATTGTAGTTGTAGTTTTTCTTTTTAAGGATAAATTGGATGAGGAAGAATAGATGCAAAATTATGAATAAAGAATTTCGAAGCAGAAGCGGTATAGCTGCAGTGACGAAAAGAGCGTAATTGTACAAAGATAGCTCGAGTTTTGCAGCATGCAAAGTTACTCGGAGCATGTGACTCGGGTAGTCACAAGACGACACTTTTGCAAATCATTTGAATTGCAAATATTAGCGTCAACTACGGTTGTTGGTTTTCAAGGAAAATTAATAGTTTAGATGTCGAGGAAAATGTGTAAACTCGCTTTCCTCACATTGTAACTGTTTTACAGCAATAATATTTTTGTTAATCAATTAAGAAAGGATTTAAAATATAAAACTTAAAACATGAATAAATAGCGATCTAAATATATAAAATTTGTAAAACTAGCGAAACACTTTATTAGTAGAAATTGATGCTGAACCGTGCGAAACTTTACAGCGAGATTAATACCTTAGACTCTTAGAACTTGTTGGTAATCTAAGCTTGCACCAGATCTAGTCGGAGGTATAACTTTTCGGAATAGCAGATTGGTGTGATTTTAGTTTACATCATCCGGCATCACGTGCTTGAAATACATTTGTTACTAATGTTGAATATGACAAAAACGTCGTAAAAAATGAAATGTTTTGTTTCTAAAATTAAAGGGGTTCGTGAAAATTGAATTAATTACAGATTTGTATTTTTGGCACTTGTTGATACACGTGAACTCGAGTGTAATCACAATATTTTGTATTTAAAAATAGAGTTTATTATTAGACCAGCCGTCGCAAGGCTTATACATTGTCTCATCCTACCTTGTATACCAGACAATTAAGGTTATTGTGTATTAGAAAGCAAGTTGATTTAAAAAATAAATCATTTCGATTTTTCAGTAATATACTTATACTGATTATTAAGAGTATTTAACAAGTAATAATTTTTTGGGTGAACTTCTTTTTTAAATTAGCTTCTCAACAATAAAAATAATAAAATTAAACGATGGAATGCCCCAATTAAATGCACAATAATAGACTATTCAATTTAGATATTAGTTTGGAAACGTTAATTAACGATTTATTTATTTAAGTGAAATTTGAATAACCCTTAAAAGCTTCCAATGATCTCAACCAAAGTCGAAGCTACTATTACCCTGAAAAGAGGAGAATGATTGAATTTGAACCGATTGCAATGATTTTACTATTACCGAGTATGCAAATTTTTTAATCATTATAAACAATTTTAGATGAATAGAACAATCCAAATTCCATTATTAGATCTTTTGCAATTGCCTTAAAATTTTGCACAGAAATTAAGTGTATCATTTCGAAGGGCAACTATATCTTCCGGGGTCGCATAAATCACAACATAATTTTTATATTTCAAAAATAACTTGGTAAAAATTGAATATGAAATCCTCTTAAACAACTTTTCAGAAATTAAAAAGCAATCCTACAATTTTGAAAATTCAATAAAATTCTTCGGGAAGAACGAAAATTAGTCTGCAACCATTTTCCAGTATAAACTCCAGCGAGAATTCGTTTCCGTGTCACCTTCACACTCATCGCCGTGCTCGCAAACCAATTTTGCAGCCGCGCGCATATCTCGTTGTGTGTCTCCGCTCCGTCTGCTTGTATATAGGTCTGAATGGATGGTTTTCAGGACTCGTTAGGTATATACTCGAGCGACACATATATAGGATCACGTACTCATACGAGAAAATCGGGGTACGCTCTTTGCTTAGATCGCGCTTGTCGATTATATAGTTGAAACGCTGAATATGAAAATCGTACCCTCTATGAAAAGAGGGTTGCAAGCATATAGTTCACGAATGCAAAATTATTTTCTACACAAGTACCAAAAGTACAAAATCAATTACAGCCATTAAATTAAAAATTAAGTCAATCACAATGAATCGCATTATGAAACCCAATAACGAATCAACCCAATCTATCGAATAAACCATCAATAAAAGGCAATCGATAAGATTGCATTAAAAAATTAGAAGCGGCCCAACGAGAGGGGGATGCACAGCTCAACGAGGCAAACGGGTTCGATGCGGTTCGAAAGCCGCCGTCCGGCACCCTATATACCTCATCTCTCTCTCGTTGAATCGTTCTCATTGTGCCGCGCGCCGCTCGGTAAACATCTTAGGAAAGACTCACCCGAGGAGACAGAGAGGAAGTGCCTTTGTATCAGAGCCGCTGTATTAATAGCGCGCCAAGGGGTTAATTATGCAGCCCTAATTACTAAAATTGGATTTGCGGCTGATTGCCCAGTAGGACGTGGCCATTATTGACGTCAATTCCCACATTCGGCGAATCCGTTTCGGGGGGGGAGGCTACGTCATCGGCATCAAGATGTCCACTTTGTTTTCTATATATAAAGCTTTTTGACACGAGCACGCCTCGTTACGTATCGTCTCGTCTTAATTTGACGAATGGCTCAGGCTGGGTATAGGCGAGCGTGCCCGAGACAGCTTTTAATTGCCGAGGGGGAAGGGTAGGTTGGTAGAAAGGTGGAACTGGATCGTGGATGCTGAGGAGTTTATAAGCTTTTTGCCAAGATAACTGTTATTTTGGAACGGGTTAACAAGCGCGCGTCTGCGGGCGAAATGACAGGGTGAATTATATTTGAAGCTACTTTGTTGAGTGTGTAAATACGTTTCATCTGAGGTGGTGGGATCGTTTTGTAAAAGAAAATGGAATGAATATTATTAGAATTAAGTGAAGATTCAGAGTTAAATGGGTGCGGTGATGTTTTATTGTGAGATGGGATGAAGTAGGCAAGGTTGTCTTGGGGTTGATTGATTTTTAAACTAATCAAATAGTCTTTCATTATTGAGACAGAGCTATCTAAAATGTTAAGGATTTTTAAATAAAAAATGTGTGCGTTATTTGCATAAATCACTTGTTTACATTCCTTTCTTCAAAATGCAATTATTAAATGAAATAAATTTAACAACTTGGTATGTGTTGATGTTTATCTATTGATAAATAACATCGATTTTCATTATCATGATGTATTTACTAATTAATTCATTGTTCAAAATAAATGACTTAATAGTATCGTAAATCGAACATCTTTTAAAAGATATTATAAAAATATCGTTAATATTTCTTTTCAATCATGATACACTTTTATTTACTTTGGAAATACAGTTAAAATTCTTAAACAAAATTATATATGATACAAAAAAATTTTTCACAGCTTTACTTTTTACAACTAATTTTTTTCATACGAACTGAAAAAGTACCTATGTATCACTAAGTACGTACATACAACTACGTTATATTTAGAATAAATATAAGATCTAAAAATAGTTCTCACATATATACGCGGCACGTAACGTTGCAAAAAACTAATGTCCGTACAATAATTGAAAAGTGTCTATCTCATGTTTACTAATGAAATTTAAAAGTTTTCTTTTGACATTATATAAATATCGTACAGAACTTTGTTTATCACAAAAAAAGCAGTGTTAGAATCTCCGTTTCAATTCGACTTTACTATTTTTATATAATCAATCATTACGCAAAAAGCAAGTTTTTTCTCTAACCGTTAACCGCAAACTAAATCCTTCCCACCTCATCCTAAGCAACAACCATCAATTTATCAAATTACCAAAAAATTCTCTAAACAAAAATCACTCCTACCTCTGCATTTTCCCGCAACAAAGTAAGAAAACTCCCGCAGCTGAAAATCGATTACGATCAATACTCAATCAATCTCTCGCCGGTGCACGCGCGCCACTTGGTCTCTAAAACCACCCATCTCTCTCTCTCTCTCGCTCCAAGTATATTTATAAACCGTCGCGCGGGAGTAACTCCTTGAGAAATCGTATAGGTAGTCTCGAGCGAGAGAGAAAGAGAGACAGATCGATGCCAAAATAAGCTATCAAAAGGCCTCTCGGGCAGTACTCTCCGACCGAGGCGCGGCGTCGGCTGGCAAGAAGCTCGCTTACGCGCGCGCGAAAAAGCCGCTTATCGGGAAAATTATTCACTTCTATCAAGACGATAAGGAGCCTTCGCCTACCGCTGGCCCGATAACGTCGAAATATCGTCGACCCCTAAACGGTCAGCTGACCGGCGGGCACGTGGTCCCTCCGCGGGCTGATAAGACACTTGCGGCGGCTCGCTCGGCCCGAGCGAGATGCGACCGATCGTTGGCAGAAGTGCGCCGAGCGAGGCTTGGATAGGTTTTCCGGCTTGTTGAGGCAATAAACATTTAGGAAAGGAGGAGAGCTAGAGTGCGCAAGACGAGGCGGAGCGAGAATGCAGCGGCCGAGGCGCTGGTGCCGGCGCCGGACGTTAATGCCCCGGCGCTGAACGATCAGGTAGGGTAGCTCAACGGGCAAAAATCGCTTGGCTTTCTTGGACTATGTTTTTCGGCCTGCTGGTGCTCTTATCGTGGATGGGATTAGATGACGGTGTTGTTGCTTTTGAAGATGGTAATTGAGAGGAGATAATTTTTTCGCTGTGTTGGAGAATTTCTGGAAATAGATTGTAAGATCGCGTATCGCCTGATAAGTAGTTTTGCGCTATCGGCTTTGGAGGTTGTTTGGGAAAAGTATAGATACAGCCGGGCGGCTTGACTATCTATTGTTATTCTATTAAGTTAATTAGCTGTCGCGGCTCGTCTAGGGATTGATTTACGGCCGGGCGGGAATTTATTATGACTAAAACTATTTGATGTTTACACGTTGTTGACGATTCATAAATCGAGAGTAATACAGGCTTAAAAAGTCATTATATAACAGCCTCTAACTGAAAACAAAAGTTTGTATATCTAAAGTCACGTTTTGCACTAATGAAAGATACGTTAAAAATTTTAATTTTAGCAAGTCACATTCTTTACTTTTTATTGTGTACATTATATCTGTTACACCTATCCGCATCGAACCAGTTACCAGCCACTCGTCTGGCATTCGCATTTACTTAAAAAATACCAGCAGGAATTATCCAAAATTTCACACGACCAAAATAACATTCGTCAAATTTCTCCGTAATTCCACTCGCAACCGACTCCAGACCTCTAGCTAAAACAAACCCGCAAACCACTCGTCCACCAATTTCGCCAAATCTTCAGAATCGATCCCGATCAGCCGGTCCCAAAAGTGCAATATTAGCCGCGAGCGGAACAATACGGCATCGCTCGCGACGTACACACCCAAACAGACAACAGCGCAGGGGCAAGCAGCCGCGTCGCTTGCGCGAGACAGAGAGGAGAGCGCGTCGCTAAAAATACGCGTTTTGAGTCTTGCCAAATTTCGACAAATTCATGCCAACCCGGAGGCCCGCCGAGGTGACCACTCGATTCTCACTCAGTCAGATTCGCGATTTCGCGCGGCTGCAATATTAATTTGCCCGCCTCGCGGCTGTACCGTACCGACAGTTGCAAAAACCGATCGGCCAAGCAAAAACGGTCTAACGGTCAGCGTCTGATCGAAAAGCGCTCGAGCCGACTTTGAAAAGCGAGCAGTCGGCGCTGACGGAAATCGACAGAGAGATCAACGCGTGTGTGGCTCGCGCGCGCCTGCAGGAGAGATGCAAGCGCGCAAAGTGCTGCTCGGGCCTTTGTACGAGGGTGCAGCGGTGACTTAAGGGAGCGGTGTTCAGGATATAGCTGGATATATCGCGAGGATCCGCCGGGCCCGCGGCTCGGCTTTTTCCCTGTTTTTAGAGGGGCTCACGCTGGAGTTCATGCAGAACGCCGACTGGCCGAACAGGGCCTATTTCGTCTGCAACGATGACTACGTTGTAAGTGTAAGCCTGATTCGCAAACTTCACACGGCCTTGAGCATTAAAATGCGTCTCGTATGTAGCTTGTGACGCGCGTGCAACCCTGAGTGTGGATCCTGGACGCGGTTTTACCCTGGGTCTGTTTAGTGGTTCGATAGTCCGCAGGTTTGGTGTTGAGCGGACTTATTGTAGGAGGGTGAAATGATGGGGTGGGATGCGCAGCTTTGCTGTGTTGTTGGTTTGATGGTTTTCAGATGGTTTAGGGGGTGGTTTTTGGAGATTTTTAGGGGGATAGAGGGGGGTTTGAGTTTGGGTTTGTGGTGGAAGTTTTTGGTGATGCTTAGATAATGCTTTGTTTCTTTTTATTATGTAACGAGAAAACAAAGAGCGACGTTTGTGATCGCAAACATGTATATCATACCTGTATCGTTCTTAGCTTTATTCTAAAATTAAACTGACTGTGCGAATAATTCATTAAAAATGTTTTGTTAAAGACGGAAGAAAATGGTAATAGTGCTTTATTTAACGTATTACACTTAATTAAAATTTTTTAATTTATATACATGATAAAAAACTGTGAAGTTTTCTCATATTTCAATATTTTAACAGACTATTTAAAAATATACGTTTTAAATTTTTTCTATACTTAATGCCAATTAAAATATTTAATTTACAAAATAATAATTTATAAAATAAGTTGCTAATTAAAATTTAAAAATACGTAAACTTACGCAGAAAAATTTAAAAACAGTTCAAAGCACAGCTCATTGTTAGTTTTTATTTTTATCGTTATAAACTTTATTTGATGTTTCTGGAAATAAAATTAAATTTATGTTGAGTATATCAAAATATACGTCAAGTTTTTATTTTCGCATCTCCGTTAGGAGAGACTACTTGAAAACATCTAAGAGATTTCATGTAAAAAACAAGCACCATAAATTAATTTTCCTACGTTCCCATTATATCTGAAAACTTAATGTTTCTAATAGAAATTTTATTGATATTCAAATGATAGACTGTGAAAACAATTAAGTTCACCTAGTACTTTTAACATTTCATATTAGCCGGAATATCGTAACTACTAATTAATAATTAATTACCAATTAAAAGCAGATTAAAATTGCTTCTTGTTAGGCTCTTTTTAAAAAATTTGTTATTAATATCAATGCTTATTTTTATATTAAGTAAAATAAGTCAGTTGTTTTATGTATTTAATCGTTAAAATTTAAAATCTTGACGAAAAGAAATGTTTCTGAATTTTTATTTTTTTTTAATGTATTTTAGTCTGTTCTATTTATTTTTTTTACAGCAATAAACTAAATAAAACTATTATACTGAATTTATTTCTCAAAAACTTTTTTTAGTAAATACAAGTAAAGATACTTTATTATATAAATAAAAGTCATAAAATTTGTCACTGAGCAACACATATAATTTATCAAAATAATTTTTTCAAAGTTTACTTACATATAACAAAATAAATTTTCACAGCGATTCAATAATATAATAAAACTAAATAAATAACTAAATAAACAAACAAGTCAACCAGAACAACTAAAAGTCAATTCGAACAATAGTCCGAACCACACCATCCCGCAACAGTATAAAAAACGTACAATTTTCCTACAACGAACCTCATGCACCACCTCACCAGCCGTGTCAAACAATATTTGCCCCAAAAATCCTGCTCACTCACGGTTCACACAGTCAGCCCATAAATCCCCGCTTGTCAAATTATTTTCGTGAAGAGACGATACACATATCCAGCGCGCCTCGCATTTGTATCTGCCAGTCTCGGCGTCGGGCCGACGATCTCCGGCGCTTTCCTCGCGCGCTCACCGATATATTCACCCACACGCGCGGGGCCGGCTTATCGAGGAACCGTGAAATCCGCAATTGTGTAGCGAGCACCGTGGAGAAATTCTCCGCAGCTGGCGACATAAAAGCTCCTAATCTCGAGTAAATAATCGGCGAGAAGAGCTAAGTTTCTCGAGCGTGCGCGCGCGCGAAAATCCGCGAGCTGCTTTTTGGAAAAGCAGTCGGACGCAGTCCAAAGACGAGCGCGGAGCGATTTTATGGAGAATGAGATTCCGACAATGCGGGACCATCAGCGGCGTAGAATTGGTAATGAGCGCAGAGCTTTTACTTTATTTTATATACGCTTTTTCTGCACGAATTTTTCAGCGCACTCGGGACGTTGTTTTGATAAAGCCTGAGAGCGATTTTATTATCTGCGAGCAAGCAACGTCAGCGTTTCTTGTTTTCTTTTTTTTTTTTTTAACTTTAAAGAAACGTTTCGATATCACACAGATCCTTTGAACATTCGCAATGCATTGTTACACTCCGTAATGGAATCCGCATGCTGCTTTCCGAAGAAGATCATCGATTATGTCTGCTTGAATTCTTTTGCGGCATGTTGTGTTACCGTATCTCTTTTAATTGAAAAAAATCTCCAAATTTTTACCACACACTATAACTACAGAAAATAGCGTCGTTACACTTATGACCAAAAAGCTCGAAAGCACGCGTACACAGCAAAACCGCCTCTATACCTTTAGCAGCATGCCAAAAAAAACAGAAGAAAAAAACTCAGCCAAAATATACCGGAGCCTCGTGACTCCGCGTAAAGCCATCCCAGAACAATGAATAATAATTTTCTATCGCGTCGACTTTAGATGTATGGCCGCTACACGAAGGACCTGGGCGAGTACGCAAAGGAGGAGGCGCGCCGGCTGCGTCATGACAAGGCGCGCAGGAAATTCGACAAGGTGCGCGCCGAGGAGTTCAGCAAGTCGAGGCGCGGACCGCTCTGCAGGAAGATCCTGGCACTGTTGGCCTTCGCCTGGAAGCACACCGGGGCCAGGCTGGGCGAGGACTGGGTCTTTCTCGCGCTGCTCGGCATCATAATGGCGCTCATCAGCTACGCGATGGACCGCGGCATATCCATGTGCAATAACGGTCAGTTCTGATGTTTTTGAGATTATTTGCTTCTTTTGTGTGAGTGCGCGTGTGTGTGTGGATCAGCTGGTGTGATGAGAAAGTTTAAGGAAGTGTTAATATGTTTTGTAAATAGGAAAACTTAATCAATGACTGCATGTTTATTTCTGATTTTGATAAGCTTTTTATACAAGAAAGTACTTTTAAATAATTTATTATAGATAATTACACTTGTTTACAATAAAGAAAACGCAAAAGCTGTCAAATGATACAAAAATCGTAATAAAGCTTTTCCAACTATTAATTTATGAAGAATAAGAATTAAAACGATTTTTTAAAATAAACTATTATTAATCAGTTTGAATAGATGTAAATAGACTGTGCTAATATCAAAGTAAGATAATACTCATTCTTATTTGTCTGTAAACGTAATAGACGTAAAATTTACTCTAATCTTTAAGAATTAAAATCAGTTTAATATTGTGTTTTATATCTTAATATTTACATATAACAACAAACGGAGTTTGTATTTGATTTTCTCAACGCAGAGCGTGTTGTATTTTGCATAAATATAAAAGTAATTGAAAATTAAAATCTAATGTAAACTTTTATTTGAATCAAGAATCAATTTAAAGTACAATATTCATCAAAGAAGTGTAAACATAGACTCCACTTAACTTAGCAATTTCTACGTTTTAACTTTTTTGGCACAAACATTCACTGCGTTTATTGACCATATCTTTTAAGCGTGCTTTTAAATTTCTAAAACGAAAAACTAATATGCGTAGGTACTTGAAAGAAGTTTATCCAAAGTTTGAATTTACGTTGCATTAGCATCAATTCAAAAACTTTTAAATATTATTTTAAAGACTCAAAGTATTAATAAATTAATAATGTTTATAATAAACTGAAAGAAATATCTCCAGAAAAGATAAGCTTTTGTGAACAAATTTTACTTTAGATAAAATTATAGATTTTTTTAGTATGCAAGTTATTATTTACAAATATACAAATAAAAAATTACCAGAAGAAACTTAAAAAAAAATGAATTATAAATCCGAAGTAAATCCTTAATCTTATTAAAAATAATACATCCAATCAAACTGTCTGATCTCTGATCGACATAATACTCAGCCACCGCCTTAAAAAAACTCGTCCAACCACAAGCCACTATAACACTGTAAATCGAGATCTCGCAAAAGATTAACACCTCATTACTCTCATGAAAAAAAAATCCAAAGCTCAACCTGCTCACGTCACAATCCCCGCGTATCATTCGATCCATCATCGAAGGTCGCCCGTCTTCCGTTTCTCGATCGCTCTAAATATCCACTCCCGATCGTCCCCTTAATAGCCTTTGATTACCTTCAATAATCGTGCTCTTTCCCCAGCCAGGATATGGCTGTATGAGGACCTCACGTCTCACCCGGCCCTGCAGTATCTGGCCTGGGTCTCGCTGCCGGTCTGCCTCATCCTCTTCAGCGCCGGCTTCGTCCACATCGTCGCGCCCCAGAGTATCGGTTCGGGCATACCCGAGATGAAGACGATACTGAGGGGCGTCGCGCTCAAGGAGTATCTGACTTTTCGGACTCTGGTGGCTAAGATCGTCGGGCTGACGGCGACGCTTGGCTCTGGATTGCCATTGGGGAAAGAAGGTTTGAATTATTATTTTGTTTTTTTCTTTCAATTTTATATGATAAAATTTAGTGTTTTTGCAAGAATGTCATTTTAGCGATGAGTTAAATGTTAAGAAATTAGTTATTTCGATTAAATATAAAAAGTTTTTTATCGGATTTCGTTTCTGTTTAAATTTTTGGTACGTCATATTAAAAAAATTTGTACAATAAGAAGTGCTATTTCAAAATGTGTTTTTCATTATAAATTTAAATATTTACACATGAAATATTTCAAAATGTGTTTGTCATCATAGATTTTAAATATGTACACATAAAATAGAAGCGAAAAAATATATTGATATAAAAATTAATCAAATGAATATTTCTTTCAAATAAATCAAAGTCAAATTGCATAGCATATTTTATTTATTGAAGTTAAATATTTTTTCAATAAATTATTTTTAAAAACCATCACAGTGAACAAATAGTACAATGTTCAACAATGAAGAAAAATGAGCTCTTTCACTTACTCGAGATCTAAATTTGAAAAAATATACTCGTACAAAAAGAACCTCATTTTAATGCATATAAAGAGCATAGAGTGTCGAGAATTTCGAATATCGTTGATGAAGCAAGAATGAATAAAAATTTTTGAAAAATTTTAAAAGTTTGATCTCAATTTCGGGTTTAGTGTCTACATTAAAATTTGAGTTTAGATTTTAAAAAATTTTTTAAATCTTAAAATTTTACTCTTTCTCAATAATTCATTATTAGTTTTTACTTATTATCTATATATATATTTTTTATCTATATATAAAAGGGTCATGCAATTAAACTTTAGTTCGACCAAATAACTCACCTTACAAACACCAGCATCCAACTAAAAATAATTATCAAACACCCCACCAGGTCCGTTCGTCCACATAGCCAGTATCGTGGCAACCCTGCTCTCAAAGCTCGTGACGAGCTTCCAGGGCATCTACGAGAACGAGAGCCGCAACTGCGAGATGCTGGCGGCCGCGTGCGCCGTGGGGGTGGCCTCGTGCTTCGCCGCCCCCATCGGCGGCGTCCTCTTCAGCATCGAGGTAACCACCGTCTACTTCGCGGTGCGCAACTACTGGCGGGGCTTTTTCACCGCCGTCTGCGGAGCCACCATGTTCCGGCTGCTGGCCATCTGGTTCCAGCGCGAGGAGACAATTACGGCCATGTTCGTCACTAATTTCACGATGGACTTTCCCTTCGATCCTCAGGAGCTGTTTGTCTTTGCGCTTATTGGGGTGGGAAGTGGATTGTGCGGATCGTTTTACGTGTGGCTGCATCGCCAGTATGTTATATTCATGAGGAAGAACAAGAGCATGAACAGCTTTCTGCAGAAGAAGTAAGTAGTTTGGTTTTTTTCAAAACGAGGGGATATGGTTTGTACGTGAGGATGTTTGGAGATGTTGTATGCGGGAATTTGTGAGAGGATAGCTTAGTTGAAAAGATGGATAAAATTTAGATTTTTTATTGAATTTTAGCGTATTTAAGTCAATAGTACTGTTTGAACTTCTTATTTAATATTTTATTATTTAGAAGATTATTCGTTGGATTAGGTACTTATAAATTTGAAATATTATTTAAATTTTAAAGAAAATTTTTAATTATTTACTTAAAAAAATAAAGACGCATACAGTAAAATAAACATATCGAGACTATTAAAATTTACTTGGCAAAGTATTTTATTTTATTTACTAAAATAAAATCGCCTTACTTTCGCAATCAGGCGTAAAGGAAGAAGTCAAATGGCATCATAAATGGTATCTAATTAGGTTGGAAGAGATATTCAAAATAGTTTGTCAGTAAATATGTTTTTAAAGAAATCATCAATCAAAACAGTGAGCTGATCAAGTCTTATTGTCTTCTAATTGCGAACTTTGTGCAGCTACTATTGACTACAGCAGTATTGACTTTAAAATAAATAATCGTAAATAAAATATATCTTTATGATTACGACGGTTTTAATATGAAACAAGTTTCTGTGAATAAGAAAATTTAATATGTATTTAATTAGTCTGAAACGCATCATATCCATTTTTAAACAAAAAAATATTATACAAAATTTTATTTTAAAAAATTCTGATTATTTCATTTTTGCACTTTTTACTTACATAAGTCGCACCTTTCAAAGTAAAAATAGCATAAAAATGATCTTAAAATCTCAACAATTTTCAAAATTTCAAACCCGCGGTAGAAAGTATTTTTACCCTTGTTTTTAGGCACTTTCTCTCTCTAAACCGAAAACATGAAAGACCGTATATTTAGTATAATTATCAAAAATAATGAATCACTCCTTTATACCACAAGCACACTCGATGAAATTAATCATTATAAATTAATACGAAACATCGTCCAATGCATTAATCAGGATGAAAAATGAATTTCTAGTCGCTTCTTGTACCCTGGCATTGTCTCGCTGCTGGTGTCCTCCGTGTCGTTTCCTCTGGGTCTCGGCCAATTCATGGCCGGCGATTTGAACACTCACGATCAAGTGCACGGGCTTTTCACCAACTTTACGTGGACCAAGGAGGATCTGAACGTGGAAGAGAGAAATATCGTCAAGCACTGGTCCACCGAGCATTCCGACGTTTTTGTGGGACTCTTGAGCTTTACTGCTTTTACGGTAATTTGGGAATTAAATTTCTTATGCGCTTGCTTCAATTGTTAATGGAATTCGTAAATAATGTGGTTTGACGGTAATAAATATTACTTTTTAAAGGTGCGAATGATAATAAATATATTTAACTTTGATTAAAAAGTATAAAAATTGTTAAAAATTACAAATGTTGATTATTAATTTTCAGTTTATCTTTTCCATCATAAGTTCGACTGTACCGGTGCCGTCAGGAATATTCATTCCAGTTTTTAAAATCGGAGCTGCTCTTGGCAGAGCAGTAGGAGAGGCGATGGCTCTGCAATTTCCGCATGGTGTGCGTTATGGGGGTGTTATTACGCCAATTGTTCCAGGTATATCCATTATTTTCAAGGTGTATTAAATAATTGCCCATAAAAATGAATAACCTTACGCCAATCCTTTTATCGTTAATCATTAATCCTACACCTATACCTTTACGTTCATGCTTTAAAGTGATTTTGTATGCTCGAAGAGAATTCTGAAAAATTGCTATAAATTTTTTTTTTATTTTTATATACAATGCGCAGTCATTCTGAAAACTTAATAGTAGTTTAACGATTGCAAGATTATTTATGATTCCAATACGCGCTTGAATAAATTATAAATTTTTATGTTGCTTTGTAAAATATCTTCCTTGCTGCATAAAAACTTTTTGCACTTATAAAAACTGACATAATAATTTCTTGCAAATTTTTAGTTTATAATTGATCATGACATAATTGTGAGCAATTATTTATGTTTTTAAGTTATGAAGGTCGTAAAAAATGTATCATCAAATCTATAAGTACAGCTTTTCATACAACATGAAGTATAAGTTATTACCATTTATAAATCTATTTTCAAACAAATTGTTATTTTATAAAGTCTTAGAAAATCTTTAAATTTTTGTTTAAAAACGAAAAAATTGAATAGCTATAAATGTCTAATCTAGCATTGAACATTTACAGAGCGACAAAACAAAATGAAAAAAAAATCACAGCCCACCTCGTCATCCAATCCTCCAATCAACCGTCAATCCCGTCCATTTCAATCATCGTCAAAAAGGCACGAATCACTCCCGCAAAAGGCAATCCTCGTTACCCTCACCATCAGCATAAATAACATCGTTAAAAGGACGATCTCGTAACGATCGCGTGCTCGCTCAGGATTGTAACAAGGCAATTTCGCATTGCGCACAGGTGGCTACGCGACGGTCGGCGCCGCTGCATTTTCCGGCGCGGTGACCCACACAATATCCGTGAGCGTGATAATATTCGAGATGACGGGCCAGATCACGCACATCGTGCCGATGATGATAGCCGTGCTGATCAGCAATGCCATAGCCGCTCTGCTCCAGCCAAGCATCTACGACAGCATTATACTCATCAAGAAGCTGCCTTATTTGCCGGACCTGCTGCCCTCAGGCTCGGGTTTGTATTTTTATCTGCTTTTGTCTGTTAGATGTGGTTTTTAGGTCTGTGTGCTGATGATTGAGCGCACTTTGGTAATTTGATACACTTGCGGTTTTTTTCGAGCTGATCGGAGTGCGCGGCGTGTTTGTGTAAATCCGGTGAGGAGCGCGATGATTAATTCTGTTTTGTTTGAATGTTTTTTGTTTACGCAGTTGTAAAATTTAAGAATTTTTTCGTAATCTTATATAAATTAAACTCGATCAATATTTTCTTTATAAATTAAAATTGTACTTTATGCATATTTGTAAATCAGTTTTCAATTCCAACATAGATGTTTTTACGTGATGTACAATCTGTTTGTATATTGGATTATACGTTCTTTCTCAATAATTTTTCCATTTTTCATGCATAGCCAAACGATTGGAAAAGGCTTGGTAAGAAAATAACTAAAGATTTACAGTAGAAAATTTTCAGTTTTGTGTAAATTTTATTTAAGAAAACAGATGATCTGTGTAGTTCTTGTATAAAATTATGTAGTAATAATGAAGTATATGTAGTAACAATTAATATAATAATTATTTTAACAGACCAAAAATAGTATTACACGCAATATGTTTATAACTTATTTTCACTCGTTCAAATATTAATACTTATTTTCACTCGTTCAAATATTAATACATGATGAGTGTTTAAATGAATCTCCAACTATGTAGCAAATACTTTCGGTAAAATTATTCTTAATAAAAAATTCTTTGTTTCACAGGGATGTACAACATTTATGTAGAAGACTTTATGGTACGAGATGTAAGATACATTTGGCATGGAATCACCTATCAAAGGCTGAAGGAAACACTAAAGGAGAATAGGAAACTGCGTGGTTTTCCTTTAGTCGATAACCCCGATTCCATGATTTTATTAGGATCCATTCAGAGGCTAGAACTAATTAAATTAATTGAGAAACATATTGGTAGAGAAAGGAGACTGCAGGTAAAATTAAACTAAAGATTAGAATCTTTTTTTAATAAATAATTATAAAGAAAGTATCTAAAAAAAGAAAATTTATTTTATAGGTAGCGCAAAGGTGGCATAAAGAAGCTGAAGAGCGTGCGAAAGAAGAGATGGAAAGACAATTAAGAGAACAGGAGCGATCAAGAAGGCCATCGAGATTCGAAGTTATACCAGCGCCTGACATTTTAAAAATGCAAAGACAAAGTGTCAATGATTTAACCATGACACCAGGCAATGGAGTTAGTTCCGATCACGTAAGATGCAATAATATTTAAGATTTATAATTCTTTTATTTGTTAGTCTATTGCTTCTTTTGATAATTTTAAAATTTTGAAATTCTTTTTCAGCACACATTTCATACTCCAGTGTTCGGTTCCCAACCGAAAAAATCAATTCTCAAGAAAACTAATTCTTTTACTCTAAAAGGCTTCAGCCCTCTCGTCAGTCCTGCAGTAACACCATATACAACTGTCACAGGAGCCGAAAGCAGGTAAATTAAAAATTTACATATTTCATATTAACTAATTTTTTTTTTTTTTTATAATTATTCTGGCATAAATCCGCAAAATTAAATATTTCAAAAATTGAAGTACATACCTATTTTGTATATAGACTTTTGCTAATTTTATTACTAAATGCTTGAATTTCTCTTTACAGAATAAGGTTAGCATTTGAAGCGATTTTCCGGAAATCTGCAACATTACAGGACGTGGACCCAGATCCGGAATTGGGTTCAGGTACCATGCCTAATGGACGTCGCGACAGCGTTGACGGTGGTGTGCATCAACCAATGTTGACACCTAGTCCAGCGACATCCAAGAAAGTTCAACTGGTATGCTTAGAAATACTGCGAATTTCAAAAAACTAAAAAATAATAAAACTTTTTGTCTTAACAATTACTAGTAAAGAAAAATATGAAAAGTTAATAGATATAGGTACTACATGATATTGATTAAGTCCAGCTTAATTACCCTGATTTTATTGATTGGAGAAAATAGTTTAATTTTTACTAGAATAATAGATATAATTAAATAAAAGTTCTTCGATATCATATTAAATTTGCTGAGGTGGTACTCGGAATTAAAGCGCTATAATAAGCTGTAATTGTTCTGAAATTGAGAAATTAATTTAAGCTTTTAAATGATTTTTCAATTTAATATTATTTTACGTTTAAAATATAACTCAGTAAATATTTCTAACACTTTAACAGCTAGAATTTCCATAAAAGAATTTCAATTGCATCAACAATGTTAATTATCCCTTTCTTTCACCAAAATCCATCGAGCAAAAAGCAAAGACGATTAAAGTTCGAAACTATTTGCAGCCCCGAGAGCGAGTGATCGACATGTCGGCGGAGGACCAAAAGCAGTGGGAGGAGAGCGAAATGGCACTGGAAGTGGACTTTTCCCGGTGTCACATCGATCCGGCGCCTTTCCAGCTCGTCGAGAGGACCTCCCTGCTGAAGGTCCACAGTCTTTTCAGCATGGTGGGCGTCAATCACGCCTACGTCACAGCCATCGGCAGGCTAGTCGGGGTGGTTGGATTAAAAGAGGTGAGCTTGCGCGAGCTTTTTCTTTTATATTTTCGATTGCTTGAGGTATTTTCTACAGATGGTTGTTATTGGATGAAACTATTTTTTAATAATTCTTTGAAGATAATTTATCTTAAGATTTTTCTGATATTTGCGAAGTTTACGTGATTACTCTTATTTTAATATGAAAATTTGTCTCTTTTATTAATATTTTTTTCTTTTAAAGTACTCTGAGGTTTATCTCTGACACTCTTTTACAATTCTTAAATTTTTGTACAAATTACAAATTTTATCTTAAAATTGGCTCTACCTTCCAGTAAGGCTGCATCAGATAATCTTTAAAGATTAATCTTTAGATAATTTTAAGATTAATCTTTATTTATATAACAAAATCTGTTGTTTCTTTTTAAACATACTAAATAAATTATGAAAAGTTCATCATTATTCATTCCGAAGCAGCTTTATCGAACAATTTAGCCACATTTACAAAATCGTTTATCATTTTATCCACGCAGCTCCGCAAAGCAATCGAAGACGCAAACGCGGGCATCCTGCCGACGCAGTTCGGTGCCGAGGGCGGCACTCACCCGACCGTATCGGAGTCAAGCCTGTCAAAAACCAGCGAGGCCGACTCCTCCGTCGTCAACGAAATAACCCCCAGGAGCATACACAGCGCCAGCACAACCCTGGTCAACCAGTCCAACTCCATCAATTCCGACGACACGGAAAAAATTGACAAGGTCTGAAGCGATCGTCGGCTGAGCCGAAGCCGCAAGCTGGAGGAAGATATAAACTGATAAACAATGAAACCGATTGTGATAGTTGCGTCGCCGTAGCGGCGACACGACCCTGAGCTTACTGTAGCCAGAGATTTCATTCAGTTCCCTTTTTATGTTGAGTTACGTTGTTATTGTTTGTTAATGTGAGGCGAGCGTCGTGTAACGAAGCGAGGATGGGCGGGCCGAGCTTAACGCGGATGGCATTTGCATTTTTTTTCTTGTGTATGTTGGATTTTTCGTTGTGACGGTAGGGAAGTGAATTCGAATTTGGCGGTGAGCTCGAATTCTCGAGTATGATTTTTTAAGAAATATGAATGTAGGTCTGTATTTTGATTTTGAAATGTTTTTTAAAACTGTGTAGTTCATTTTATAATTATACGTACGAAGCTGTAGCCGACTTTTGTGAATACATTTAACGCAATTTTAATAGCTTTCGTTGATGAAGGTAAATAAAACGGTGCACCAAATTTTTACTTTTTGCATTATTAGAGAAACCATTTTTGCTGTACTTAATTAAAGAAAATAGGTCATATTAAAAATAAAAAAAATCTTTGAAGTATAAATGCAAATAACCAAATGAAATGCCATCTACGTCATGCGAGTGCCGTTAACGCGAGATACCTAATTGAAACGTATTTCACGTAGTTAAAGATGTTAATTCTCTTTTGCGACATATATTTGCTCCTCAAAGAAGCACTTTGGATGAATAATATATCTTATTCATAGTGCATTGTAAATGCAATATTTTTGAAATTATTTACATACGTATATGATCGAATATTCGATAAGCGAACAAATGATAATACGTTTTATATAATTTTAATCATGCAAGCACTTAATATAAGTGATTACTCAGGCGAAAATAGATTCACATTAAAAATGTGTAAAAAGTCAGTTAAAGACTAAAACATAATAAAAATGAACTTCCATTTAATTAAATGTTGAAGTATAATTAAAATAATTTATGAACAAATCGAATTACGAATATAGAAATGGAATCTATTTTTACCAGCATACTTTTATTTATATGGGAAAACTCGTATATTATTGTTAAAATTTAGAAGATAAATGTTTGGGAATTTATTAAAAATTGCCATAGATTTCATTAAAAGGGAAATTAAATTCTCTGTTAGTAATTTAGATTTTTTTAATACGAAAACGTCACAAAAGCGTATTTTCGTTTATTTTAAAAATTTATACCGAATCCAAATGTTGCGTTATTCTAGAATGAAATGAAATGGCAAAATTCTCATGTCACTTAGATCTCATATCAAAGTCAATATTGTCATTTTGCGAGTGTATAAAACATTAAACGCAACATGCATTGTGCCAATTGATAGTGAAGTGAACATTTTAAAACAATGTTAAAGATAAAGTCTTAGCTAATATTAAGTAGCAGCGAATTTTCTGATACAGTTGAGTACAATTTTATATTTTTGATTCAGTGTGCGTAAAGGGGCACTTTACGCATTTCGCAAATTTCTTAAATGCAATTTACACCCACTGTATCAAAAAATATTGTTCGACGCATGTACGAAAGTTCATTCTCGACTTCGACGATTGTCACTTTCGTGCGAGAATCAACTTCATACACTTGTATCGAAATATATATTTTATCTTCCTATACAAAACCTAAGTTTTCGAGATTTTTTTATAAATTTAAAAAAAGGTATTTTTCATTATTCCAAAAGAAATTACTGTCATTGGCTTTTTTCCAATGATACGGTGACTTTATATGAGAAACCCTATTTAATTGAATTAAGTGATAATGTATAAATTTAACGAATTTTCTTTTGCTGTTAGAATTTCAAATGATATATTACACGTTTTATTTCTCTTTTCTCGCCTTAATATAAGTTATCCTGTCTGTCTTTTGCGTCGAATTTGCGCGTCATTCTCTACTTATTTTGGAGCAAAAATATTGCTTCACTGTTGATGCGTTTTCTTTCTAAATATCATTTTTGTAAGCTTTTGTACAAAATTTCAAACATATTTTTATGAAGGTAACATTCAGCATGTATGATCCAATGTTTAATAGCGATCTAACTACAGACGTTTTAATTTAATTCATTTAAAATACTATTAAACATTTCTTCGTACATAAAAATTTCATGTGTAAATATTAAAGCTTAATCATTATTTGTGTCAGTTGTTACAAATTTGTAAGTATTAAAAATATTTATGATTTATTACTGACACTGATAATCAATCAGCATTTATGTAGCGTTTGATATATTATTAGATAAATTGGAAAAGAATTGGCAATGCAATTTTCACAATTTAATCATTCCTACGAATATTTTAAAATTTTATAAATGCCTTTAAGAATTATTATCACGTTATTATGTGATGTAAAGTATAATGAATAATTCAATTTAAGTTTTTAAGCAGTCAGTAGTTGGATCACTTTCTTTACTCCAAGATTTTTAGACAAACAACGCGATGCTGGCCTTCGTCATGTCATGAATATTACAATGCATAAAACTGGATTGACATTGTATGTGTGTGCGCGTGCATCTTACATTCCATCCAAAGAACGAAGAATGAGCTCACTTTATTTGTAAATATCTTTATATGCTATGAAACTATCTTTAAGATTCGAACTATGTGATGCTTTTTCTTCTTGACCCATCAATTGTAAATAGTCTGTATTGCAAGAAAAAGAAAACCAGTAACTTATTATATTTCTTTAGAAATAAAAATAATTATACAAAATTTTAGGGATGGTTCTTTTTTCCGCAGCACTCCTACGTCTTTCAATTCATGATACAGATTTGAATATAAATGTCATACGAATTGTTTTAATTTTTTTATTAAAAACATTTATTTATCGTGATAAATAGATGTTTTCAATTTGTTTTTAATGACAAATTTTTGATACATAAACAATTTAAATTTTGAATTACTTTATTTAGTTATTCAATATACGGACACATTATTGAGTTTTAAATCGAATTATTTTCTAAAATTTGAATGCATTCTTAACACTTTTAAAGTTTGAATTATTTTGCAAACTAAGTACTGAAATGCACTGTAACGCGGCAAATTGCCTTGTTCCAATAAATCGCTAGATTTTAAATAATGCGTAAGCGAGCAAGCTGAAAGTATAGCACAGCGAAGAAGTAAACAGC
>JAPYZB010000715.1:0-21773 GCA_030522745.1 Eupelmus kiefferi | reverse complement strand
TCTAGATTGAAACGAGCGCTCTTTTATCAAAACGGAGCAGATTAAAAAATGGCTAAAACAAACTATACACGCGCGGCGAGTTTAAAAATATTCGCGCGCGATAGGAGAGAGCGGCTCATCCGAGATTTTTATGTAAACAATGGAAACTTCTCGCGGCTCCGATACAACACCTATCGCTATCTGCCTGCTCCGAAAAGCACACTCATCTCTCCGGCGAGCGCGACACTTCTGAAAAACTCGCTCCAATTTCTCCGTCGATTTCCGATCGAGAAAATGGCGGCGAATTTCGAGATACATATCAGTCTTGCCGCGAGAGAGCCACACGCAAACCCAACCGGACGGCAAAAGCGAGAGGCAAGATAATAAGCGCTCGGGAGAAAGAGAGACGCGGCCGCCGCCGGGCCCAGTCGTAATCAATCGCCGTGGCAACGCTCGCCTAACCTCTCTCTCAGCCGCCTACACCCCTTCGCGGGGGGCTATTCTAACCTGCCCCCCATACGCCCATACACGAATGGATAGAAAAAAGGAGCTCGCAGGGGTTGAGAGAGGAGCTAGGCTAGTGCTCTTCGCGATTCGTTCTTTTTGCCGAAATTTTCGGGCGAGAGCGACACACCCCTAGCTTCGACGTCACGCTGCCGAGAGGCGCTCGCGGCGCCGCGCGCGATATATAGTATATGCACGTCTCTCTCTCTCTCTCTCCTTTCGTGCGTGCGGCTGTACGGAAAGAGAGAGAGAGAGAGGAGGGGGGCTGATGATTTCTAGGAAAAGTAAAAACCGATCGGCGCTTTTCCCTCTCGCGAGCTCTCGCCTAGGCGGCTGCTCCTCGAGATTCGCGGCGCGCGGAGAGAGCGGGGCCCGCGAGAGACGCTTTAGGTTAGGGACGACGCTTGGCGATAAGAGGGAGAAGAAAGCCGAGAAGAAAGGAGAGAGATTATTGGACTCACCAGAAAGCCGTTGGACTCGGCTGCTGTGTACGAAGAGGCGCCTCTCTCAGCGGCGGACAGCCTCCCCTCCTCTTGACTCAGCTCCGAGGATTATCCGCTCCCGAAATTCGGCTGAGACTCCGTTCTACAGCTCGGCTCGTTCAAAGGCGTCGTCTTGCCCCCACACACACTATGTATACTCGCTCTCTCTCTCTTACTCGGGCGTACCTCTGTGGGCGCCTCACCTTTATTCTCTCGCTGGCTGGTTTACCTTCCTCAGGAGCTGCCGATGCGGTTACTACTGTTTTGGCGAGTCAATGGCATCGCGGCCCGCCTAACAGCGTTGCACAGCTCGCACCGCGGGGAGGACATGCACGTAAGGACGCACAGCGCACACCGTCCGAGATCAGTCGCCGCTCGCGGAGCACTGCCTACTAGCTAGCACCTCGAGGAGCCACTGCCTGAGCCTCTCTATATCTACCTCTCTCTTTCTCGCAGCTCGCCCGCCCGCCTATGGCTCGCTCTCTACGTTACGCGCCGCACACACGCGAGGGCGCCCTACATGTATTGCAGAGGCGACCCGATATATAGCCTGACGTATTACTGTATATATAAGCCGCCGAGCGTAGTATACGCTACTGGCTTTCTCACTCGCGGCGCGCCCGCGCCTACTCTCTCTCTCTCTCTCTCTCTTTTTCTGCCGCGAACCAAAAATATAATTTCTCTTTTTTTTACTTTTAGTTATGGGACTTTGGTTTTTATAGCTTGGTTTCAGCTATACGTTTCAACGGCGACGGTGTTACGAGTAGTATCACAGAAAAGCTTTATGAATGCAAAAGCCGATGGGCGGCTTTGAGTACTTGCCTATATAGTTCTAGTACTCGGTGAGTATATTGAAGACGATGCACTTGGTGCGCGGGGGCTGGAAAAACAGGTTCATGATAAGTGGGCGGTTCAACGGGAGCTACGCGACATCTGTTGGATATGTGAGGAAACTTGCAGATTCGAACAGGTGGCGCTTGCTTTGAGCGCGAAATTTTGAATGTGACTGCTGCTCGACGTATTCGTAAAAGTGTTTTATTTCGCAATGCACCAAATTTCTGTGCACACTTTGTTTTTAAATTTATTTAAAATTAAAAATACAAGGTATCCGTAGAATATGATAACAAACGTAATTCCAAATTTTTAGTATTTCAGTTTTATTTAGTTTATTCATTATTTTTTTTTATTTTTAGATATAAAATAGTGTAATGAAGAATTCAAATATAAAATTTAAATATCAAAATTTTAATTATTAAATGTTATTCTTAATACTTCATATAAATTTTTAAACTAACTCTACTATGATCAATTTTTAATTTCTTAGCAGTGGCACAAAATAAAACTATAAAGTAAATTGATAAAAACTTTCAGATATACGTTTCTACAGCTTGAAACTATTTTACTACATGTTTTATGAAAGATCCAAATTTTATTATTTAGATTAAAAATAAGTATAGCAAGGAAAAAATGAAGGAACAAATGAATAAAATATAATTTCAAAGAAAAACATCATTTCTCTTTATTGCTCATTTTTGAGCCGATTTTATCTAACACTCTTGCGCTTTGTGCGCTACATATTTTACAAAAGTACATAAGAGTATTAAGTAAGATCATTCTACATTATTATTATTAGGAACTAAACATTGATTTTTTCTCGATTGAGATGGAGTAATTAAAAAAAAATATTTTATATAAACTAATTCTAATAAATTCTCATTTTCTCAAAAAACTTAATTATTTATATAAGACGTATGAAAATATTCACATTTCATATAAACAAAATATAAAAGTTTATGTTCTGAAGCGAATACGCTTACAGATGACTCTTGGCTCGATTAAAATGTTCGAGCATAACAATAATGGCTCATTGAGCTTATGACTTTTAATTTTTTTACCTAACAATTTCACACGAGATGACGCGTATACACATAAATATATATAAATATAAATTCATGAATTCAATTATTTTCGTTAAGATATTGAGATCTTTACAGAAATGTACGTTATTTTTAAGTCAAATGGAACAAGAGTACAGAAAAGTAGAAAATACTTTTTCCGCTAAAAATATCAATATCTGAAACTTTAACATCAATTCTTTATTACCCTGGCAAAAAGTTTTTAATTGGACTGAGTTCTTTTTGTTTCTACAGGAAATATATGCAATCAGCCCAATTATACATTTTTTTACCAGGATCTTAAAAATTATCTCAAGATTTCAAAAATAATAGTTGAACATATCATGGTTGGCACTTGAGTTATCAAGATAAAATGTCTTTAAAACTTTAGTCAAGTTCAGGTCTCCTTCGATTGTTTCTCGTTTGGCCGACATCAACATTGAGTAAGATTGCACTTGGAGACGGAGGTACAGAAGAATCACAATGGAACTGACATACTGTGCTGGAATTACTTAAGGTTGACTCCGAGGGCATTCCTTTAGGTTTCTTGCGCTGCTTCTTAATAGCTCTACGACTTTCAACTTCATTTGGATTATCGGCTATTTTTCTGTTCAAGCCAAACAGAGATCTGTGAAACCTCGGATAGCTGAACTGTGCGAAATGAGAAGAAGGTCCAGCGATGGCAAGCATTGGACACAGGAAGAATGTCGCGTAAATCCAGCTTACTCCCATAATTATCACAAGAAATACACCAATTTGTATATATGCTAAAACCCTTGAGGGCAACATCAATGCACCAGCCGCGCCAGTCGTCAGAGCAGCCATCAGCGTCGGTCCACCCATTTGTTCCAACGCATCTTTGACTCGCTCCGTACGATATTCCGAGGTGCTTGCACGATAACTTACACTATAATGTAAACTGAAGTCCATGGCAAGGCCAATGGCCGTCGATACAGCAACACTTTCTAAAACGTTAAGTTTCCATCCAATTAAAACGAGTATTGCAACAGTTACAATTATAGCTGCCCCGACAGCCAAAATTGCATAAAGACTGACAAACGGATTTAAGGTAACAAGTGCTAAAACAGATAGAGCTAATCCCATCGAAACAACTATGGCCCATATAGTGCCTTCGTAAAGTGTTCTTTGCAATTCGTAAAATTCCAAATAACTAACAAACCAGCCGTTCTTCATACCTGGTGGCGCTGTCAACAATTGAGTTTGCATCCAACTCTCTACTTGATTGAAAAAGCTATTCATTTCCGTGAAAGATAAAGAGAATGAAACGTTACTGTCGTATTCAACAATCACAGCTTGAATATCAGGTATAAGTTTTGTCGGCATCGAAATATTGTTTTTATTATCAAGAATGCTTGCTTCGTCCATCTTACGAAACTTTAGGCCTGCAGTCTGATAACCTTGTGAAGCCTTAAAATTCCAAAGGTGAGAAGGAGTCCGATGAATCTCAGCAATTGCCTCAGCAGCACAATGCTTCAGTACTTTAGGGTCGTAGGGGAAGGCGCTACGCTCGCAACAAGGTGAGCGATCGATGTTTGGATCGATAGGATCTTCACATCGACGCTCCATCCACGGTCTAAGTGATTCAATAAAACAATTTGGCAGAAGTGGCCCGAGGGTACTTCGATAAAAAGGCTGCAGCCTCAAATTTTTACAAAACTTCTCCAGCCAGACTTGAGATTCACGATTACTAACATCAAAAGTTTTGTCAATTTGTAAAGTTCCACGGGATTCAGGATTTAGATAATTTCCATTGTCCACTGGTAAAACTCCCCAAATAAATCGAAGCGGAAGTACTTCGCCTCCATCGCCGTGCTCAATTTTCTCAAACCAAAAACGTTTTGCATAAACTAAATCGTATTGTTCAAATAAATGTGAACTGTCAAATAATTGAAAATCTGGAGAGTCCGGTAGCTGAAGACCTGGAGATCGAAAAACAATAAAACAACCTGCAATCTTAAAAGCCAATAATATTAAAAACCAAAACCATTTTAAGGATATTACGGCTCTAATGAGAAAGTCTGTAAATGTGTGAGCAACTTTGTCAATCATTAGCCTTAAAGGTCGAATGATTTTTCGTACGACAAAATTTGCTGGAGATATTAAGTTTGTACCACAACGTTCTGCTATTATCACGCTTGCAGGTAGCCAAGTTACCATTAGTAAAAAATTAGCAATCACTGTCATTCCAGAAAAAAGACTAAAGCAATTGATAGCTGTGACATTACTAACTATTGACGCGAAAAAAGCTACGGATGTTGTCAATGTTGTTACAAACATTGATGGCACTGCCTCTTTCAATGTTTCATCCACGAGGCGAATTAAACCAGTGTTGATGTTCAGAGATTTTTGTCGTTTGTTACATTCCCATACTTTACAAAAAATAAAAGTATCATCAGAGCCAATTCCAACTGCTACCACAATAGCCAGTAAATTCATAAATGGAAAATGAGTAATCCTCAGGATTATAGTGTAAATGGCATAAGAGATTCCTAAACTAAATACAACAGCCGAGATCGTCGCTAACGTTATCAAAAGGGATCCAGTGTAGCACCAAATACAAATAGTTACCACACTAAATCCACATAATAATAGAGAAGAATCTGCAATAAGTTGTCGATCAAATAGAGTACTCTTTAGTCCCAAATCCATAGCTGATACGTGTAATTTTTTATAATTCAAATTTGCCATATTAATCTCTTTATAATAATCCAAACTCGCAGAACTTGCTGCTATTGGTAATATGATCATAGCTGAATGTAGTAACGAATTGGTAACATTATTTTTATTATTAACGAGAAATTCAATGTCCAAAAGATAATGCAATAAGTGATAAGCAGCATTATTAGCGTGACAAACAGCTGGAACTCTACGTTTACACCGATAATTTTCTGCACAATCTGGGGTTAATTCAAGGTTTCGATAAAAATAAGAGCAAGTGTGCAAAATATTTTCGACTTTTACTAAATCTTGTTCTGTCACAGCTAAGCAAGAGGTTCGATTTGACAAAAGAGCGACATAATTTGCGGGAGACCAACTACGACAGCATGTTTGCTTGTGTTCTGATTGCCGCTGGCAAAGTGAGGGAAAATGTGGATTTGCTCGCAAGGCTGCGTCAATGTGACACTGCGCTAATACACCCTCTAACGACCATAAATTTTGACCTTTATCTTCCGAAGTTATAACAACTCTAGCATAGTCTGAACTTGGCAAATTGCAAAAAAATCCATCGGAATCGCCTTCATAATGCCCCTCTCGAGCATCGAACCCGTTTTTCTCGTCATCGTCATCGTTACCTCCGATATTACGTTGACCCTTGCCTTTTAATTTTAACAATTCTTCCCACGCTGTTTCACCTTCTACCTTATCATGTTCTTCAACCACGATTTTTTCCTTGTCATGCTTTTTCTTCTTTTTGCGATCCTTTTTAGACTTGTTTTTCGTGGAAGACGTGCGGTTCGCTTTATTTAGAGCCTCTTTATTTTGCCTATTAATCTCTAGAATATAATAATAATACTCTAACGGGTTGTCAACAAGATTGCCCCTGGGACTGGATGCGTCTATCAAATTTTTCCACGTTGTTATTCTTTGAGCTAGTGGAGTTCCGCGAGCCTCAAATCCAAGCTGTGGGTCTGTAAAATCTGGAAAGTTATTAGTAGTTAGCGGCACAATGAGACATGTTGAAGAAAATACGAATACTGCAATAAGGATGGCCCAGGGATGATGAGCGAGCACACGCGAATACCAAGATGCTTCCATTTTGTTTAATGTTGTTAAGCAGCAACTTTATCAAAAAGTCTTTTTTATCCGGGTTGACGCTGGCATGCCCCAAGGTTTGCTAGTAGCCAAAGCCACTTGCTTAATAATCTGAAAAAATAGGTTTAACTTTAATTAAAATGTATCATTAATATATATTAAATTTATAAAATATTTTATTATTTTATTGAAATAGATAAAATAAATAAATAAAGAACCAAGTAAAAAAATTAATAATAAATATTTATAACCGATAATATAACGATGATTCAGTAATTTAATGCTCAATATTGCCTTTGAATAATATACCGAATAATAAATTATTGTGTTTAATTTTTCAATGACCTAAAAGCCTAAATGTATTTTTCTGCAAATAATTATTTATTCAAAATTTCAGAAAAGTAAATGATTTATATAAACATTTAAGAGTACTTCTATTACCATTAATATACATAAGGCTAGTTAAATAATATTTTTCAATTTAAAATACAGTAATTAATATCTTTGACACAGAAAAAGCTTTATTTAAAAATTCCAATAAATTTAATAACTCTAATAAATAATAATTTGGTAATATAAATAATTCAGTATTCAAAGAAATCAACAGGCGCCGATTAATCCTTATAGTCTAGTGAAGATGGAATTTGGCAACAAAAGAATACCATAAGTTAATCAAAAATGTTTCGAAGCATAACAGTTCAAAAATTTTTAACGTTACAGCATATTTTGAAAATTATAAAACATATTTTTAAACGTTAGCATTTTATTTGACTTTATTTAATAGTAATCGCAAATACAATTTTTTAATTTTTTAAAGTATTGTTATTGCATTTAGAAATGTTATTGGAGTATTTTTTAAGTTTATAAATACAATTAAAAATGCATATGAAAAAGAAGTAACATTAAATTGCCTTTTATTAAATAAAATGTAAAGGAAAAAATCTTTAATTAATTTGTTTTCTATTTTTCGACATATTTTTCTAGTTCTAACGTTTCGTCGATTTGATTATACACTATATGTGAAACATGTGTTTTACTACACAGCTGTTTTCGTACATTTTTTAATTTCTGTCCTTATATTTGTATTAAGTTAATTGCTTGCTAGTTTTTATTATAATTTTATATTTTTGTTCCACTAATGAGAAAGGGCCCTAGAAAATCTTCCGAAATGTTGATTAGCAGTTTGTTAATAAAACATCAAATTTTCTACACTTTGATTAGTCAAAGATCAATTACACCTTTATTACTATAAATTTCCTTATATGATAGTAGTTGTATCTTAATATTTTGTACAGTTGATTCGTCAAAGATTAATCATACCTGCATTAAATACTAAGAACTACAATGGTAAAATGTTTTGCCAAACTGCAGCAAATTTTAATAAAGGAACAAGTTTTATCAAAAATATTTGTTGTAAATTGTTGTAAAATAATCTAATCTGGACTATAATTAACTTGGAGTAGACATTAAAAATCCCAAAAAAGTTCTAATTGACCGATTATCGTATTTTAATTTTTATATTACGAAATTTGTTTTCGCATAAGTACTTTAGAATATAAAATTACATCTTTAGCGTATCTTTATAGAAGTACTCCGAAATACTTGAAGCAAACGTATATGCACAAAATGATACAGGGCTAACAAAACATCAGTCGTCATAGATCTTTCTTAAGAGCCGACACGAAGATCGATATTATCGCTTTAGAAAAGCAAGAGCGGACTGTCTTGTGGGGGCGGAGATATAGTGGGACTGACCTGAGCCAAGCCGAACCTCGCACTTTCGACCCCCCATACGGCTTGTCGTGCTACAGGTTAATTGTTTTTCTCTTTCACTCACTCACTCTCTCTCTGATTTAGTACCCATCTCTTTTGTCTCGAGACATTTGTCTATTGACAGGTAAGACACTTCTGCGCTTTTCTCTGTTATTCTCTTGTATTCACAAACTTCCTTTCATGTCAAATCCGTACGTACTCGGAAGAGCTTAGAAGCTTGACAGTATTTTTTTGTAATTTCTATTTCGTCAAGGTGTAGGTTTTACGTAAATCAAAAATTGATTGGAACTGACGTGAATTTATTTGGTAGAAACCGAAAAAATTAGCAATATTATTATATTAATAAGTATTATTTATTTATGAACAACTACTTTTGAAATTAAAATTTATTTTATAATTATTTTAAGTTTAAGTAATTATTAATGTTCTTGCTAATAAATTAAATAGTTATTTAATAAAAAAAATTATTTTTAGAAATAAGAAGATTATTTATTATTTTATTTTTTATATAGATTTGTTTGATGAAAATTTAATAAATATAAATAATTAGAAAAGTAAGCCACTAATTCAGAATTTGTTAAGATATTTTCAAATTATACAATAAAAAATAATATTATGCAATTTTTTGTAACTATATTTATTGAATAAAATATTAATTGTTTACTTCTAACGATTACGGTATATAGGAAAGTCATGGCTTTTTGATGATTAAATTGATTTATTTCTATAGTGACGAAGTTTCGATCATTTTTTGGAAAACTTCAATGACCATTTTTAAAACTTATTTTACAATTATAAAATATCTATAAACAAATAAACTATTATATCTATTAATTATTATTGATTGATTTATTATATAAATTAATTTAAGTAAACATCGATTCTGTGACCATTATTATTGCAAAACCAATATTCATTTAATTTACAATGTATATTTAGAAAAATGTTTAATTTAAAAAAACTCTACTAATAAATTATCCAAGAGAATTTTTTACGTTTATATTAAATAATAAACTACTAACAACCACTGCAATCTATTTTTATTAAACTATTAAATATAAATCTTCGACAACTCCGTCCTAAAACGAAGTACGCAATAAGCATCAGACAAACCCAAAAACATCAAAACCAACCCGACATTCACAAACAAAAACAATTTAAACAATCAAAAACACACCCTTCAAAAAACAATCAAAACCAAACCTATAACACCCCGCAAAAATCAATCACATACAATCCCACTATAGAAAACAACACTTGATTCTTAACTCACATCGCGTTATCAGCAGCGGCCTGGCAATCGATCCCTCGCGATCTGGCGTTCCATGCAGCCTCTCCCTTCCCCGGCCTTCCTCAGGAGCTTTTCCCGCTTTCGAGCCGACTAGGACTCGTCCGCCGAGGCATGGCCACTCGGCCGCTATCCACCCGACGCCCGATGACAGCCCGGACATCCACCAGCGTCCAAGATCCAGTCCTTCCCGGAGCACTACTGACCTCGTCCGTGTGTTTTCGCTCTAGGCCTGTGTGTGAGTGCGTAGGCGTCTGCCCCTCCGCGCTTGCCTATACTTCTAGCACGCACTGTAGCGTTGTTTGATTTGTCGGGAACGAGCTTGGAGGTGGTGGCCGCGGGACTTTTAATTCAGTTTTACAGGTGAAGAGAGCTGCTTGCTCGTGGTTAAAGTCCGGCTTTGATGATGTATGG
The DNA here is from genome assembly GCA_030522745.1 of Eupelmus kiefferi. Taxonomy (NCBI): domain Eukaryota; kingdom Metazoa; phylum Arthropoda; class Insecta; order Hymenoptera; family Eupelmidae; genus Eupelmus; species Eupelmus kiefferi. The sequence continues at coordinate 11,664 of JAPYZB010000715.1, read as the reverse complement.
AGAGAGTGTTTGCTCCGACTTGGGCCATGCGCCGCGCACGACTGCCGCGCATCTGTCCATTGAGAGAAAGGAGGAGTTGCCGCCGCCGTTTCTACCACCTGTGTAAACTTCAAGGAGATCGAATGCTGCTCGGTGGCGGTGCGCGAAATCTTCCTGGGATGGGCGTGTTTTTTGAAAGTGGGTTTAAGGTGATTCTGGGTATGAGTTAGTTTCAGAGAAGTGCGAAAATTTTTTAAAGGGTGTTTTAGGGAGTTTTTGGTGTTGGTAGTAAAGAGTTTGGGTTATTCTGGCAGTAGTCCTGGGGTTTGACATTTGGGAAAGTCCATGAGGCGGCTTGATTCCAGTTGCGACGATGGCGCTTGTTTTGCTCAATCTTTTCGCTGGGGACTCTAGATTCCCGCTGTTTTACCTGCTGGAGCTCTTGGAATTTACTAGGATTTAGTGACATCTAGTGAAAATGCGGGGTATTGATTTTATGAGAAAACAGGTGGTTTCGATGATAGTTAAGTTTTGCAATTTTCTGGATAGCTGCAGATGCATGATTTTAAGTTATACGTAGAAATGTTTAAAAATACCAAATTTCTAAATTTTCTGACTTTTATATCTTAAAAAAATAAAGATTTAAAATTACTGTTTATTAATTATTTTTAATATAATGATAAAATTTTAAATTAAAGCTCTAAGACTTTATAATTTCTCCAAAATTACTATAAAATTAATTGTACTACCTTTTTAGTAAACCGTTTAATGATTTCATTTACTAGCAAATAATTTGAAATTTAGAAATTATTTGACAAATATTACATAAATCTTCATTAATATAGTTAAAAAGTATAAATTCATTTATTGCTAATATACTTTTAAAAATCTAATTCTTAGTTTACATAGAAATAAAAGCAGCATATTCTTATTTTACATCATAAATCACAAAATATGTATAAAAATTGAGAGGAAAATAAACTTTTAAATTTACCTTAAGAATAAATTTGCATATTTTACGTCTTTGTAAAATATCTATTATTAATTATTGATTTGATTTTATAATCATGTTACAAAAAAAAGATATCAGGAGACTTAATTTATTTTTATATATTTTATATTACATTGTTTGATTTGAACAAAATAAATCATTTGTTTAATTTAATATAATTAGAATTATCTACTTATATCCAAATTTCAGACATTTAAATTGCATTAAATTTAACTCTTTAAACAAACTTTTGAAATTCCCGATGTTCAAATTATACCCACTAGAACGGTACTTGAATTACTAGTCATATACTGAATGTGTTTAAACGGAATTAACCAATACAAGAATCCGACATCCGATATCCTATAATCCGATAATTCGGTAATCGCTCCACAATGCGTTTCGTTCTGTAAGTGCTGTTTAGTACCGTGATCTGTTCCGTACAAATTTAATTCCGTTTCTTTAATTTTACTATAAGATTTCTTGAATAAATTATAAAATAATGAATAATTTTATTTTTTTATTATTATTTTATTATTTATTTACTATGAATTTAAATTATTTTATTCTAAGATCAGAAAATGTAGCGCGCGCAGGTTCCAGAATGAATAGCGCCTGCGCAAAGCGCAAACTCAGTTGGTATCTGTGCGAAAATTGACAACTGTGTGCAGAGAGGCTTGCCTGATGTGTATAGGCAGAAGCTGTGTTCATTGATTTTTTCAACATATAACAATAATAATTTACGAATTGTCTTCTATAAATTAATATATTTTAAACAGTGATTTGAAAAAAGTTTAAAATTGTCGTTGATTATGTTAATTCATGAATTACTTAATGTTTCAGGAACAATTCATTGGCTGTGTTGATTTTTGAGGTTAGGCGATGTATACAAGCGTTCTAAATTGATGTAAATACTGAATGAATTCTATCCCTATGCAAACCTAATAGCATTCATAATGTGGATTAGTGGAATGGGTAAATATTTATATATATCATATTACAAATTTATATTTAAATTAAATTTTAAATTTAAAATTTTAATGTAACCTTTATTTTTTATTTCAGGTTGTTCAGGCAAGGATATTAGACCAATAATTACGTTATTAATATCTTTTAAACTATAATTGATATCTTTTTGTATTTGTGAATTATTTGTTAAATTAGAGTTGTTTTACTATTATATAAATAGATAAGAGTTTATTAAGTATTCGATCAATTGTAAAAATATCTAGTAAAATATGGTTGGCACTGTATTAATCTACTTGCAGAAGAAAATTAATAGAAATTATTAAAAACTAGTGCAAACTATTAGCTTTTTCTAATACTCTTTGCCACTTTTTATTGGTATTCATTAGTTCGATTCAACAAAGATATTTTGAAAGATATTCTTTTATGAGTATTATACTTGCAATCAAGTCAAATTGTCTTTTAAATGAGAAGTATGTTGGTTTTTTAATATATTATGAAAATATACTGAAACTTAAACTTTTTGGCTAAGTGCTTTGATTCTGTACTTTGGAACATATTTGTATAGATTTTAAAAGATTAGTATTTATCAATTTTTTTTTTATATCAAGAGGTTTTAAAACTTCATTTCAATTATTTATAATCAATAAATACAACCAATTTTTTGAATGAAATGGTGTTCAGATGGATTTTATGAGCGTTATCCTTTCAAAGTATATATTATTGAATTCTTTTATCTAAAATCAATGTCGAAGATGATATTTATTTCTATTGACAAACTTTATAAACTGACTTAAACTTTCTTTTAATCAATTTAATAACTAATAATTATAATTGACATTGCAAGTGTAATTTTACTTGAAACACAGCCTTCTGTTTAATTTGAAAGATCATATTAATTTATGTATTTATCTGTTGATAAAATTCTAAAAATATACTGTAGAATGAAGTAATTGAACAATATGTAGCTAATCAAGCAAATTGCAAATATTTGTTGTTAAATTCATTATACTTCTTCTAGAATAAGTTAAGTAAGTTGTTATCACATAATATTTTAGAGAAACTTTATTTTTACGAATTTTAAAGTAATGGAAAAAGGAGTTAAGTATCATATTTCTAACTTCTCAATTAATCCTATTCTACAATACTTTTCTGTGAAAAATAAACTTTTAGTGGCTGTGTGAAAAGTAAATATAAAGGAAATATACAATTAATACTAAAAAAAGTGAAATAAGCTTTTCAAAATTCAACAAATTAAGTTCTAAACAGTTCAAGTATTTCAAAAACTTTTAATCAGAATCATTATTGAATAAAAATAGACTGTAAACAATTGATAAAGATATTAGATAAAATAAGAAAGCTAGATTGTACAATTCAAAATATTTAGTTTTATATAATAATGTAATGAAAGTTTCATTGTGTTGTAAACACTCTAAAATTTGCTAATTTATTAAATTTTCAAGATAAATTTAATTTCTATAATTTATTCAATATACAAAAAGAATATTATATTTGTCAGTTTAATAAAACAAAAATTATTTAAATGTATATTTTAAAACAATGAAATTATTAGCAAATCTTTGGTTAGCCACGTTTTGAAGCTTCATTAAATAAGGCAACCAAAGAGAATAAAATCCTGACCTGTAAGAATAATTTGATCAGTTGGTAATAGAACACCACATTGTCTGCTATCTCGTAATTCATAAGTACATAAGATGGATAATTTAAAAGTGGCTTTTACCCATTCCACCAAGTTCCACTGATATAGACTGAAAATAATAATATGATTATAAATCTTAAAAATGCACATTCTCATTCTAAATGAAAATTTATTGTACACGAGTGAAAAAATCATTTATTTGTGATGAATATATTTTAAACAAATTTACAAGTATTTAAAATGAATGGTAGAAATCGATCTTTGCCGAACCAAGTTGTTAAAAAAATTTCAGTTTATTTCATACTATTGTCGACGTTTCGGCGGATTTGACAACCACCCTTATCAAGACTTAAGAGTTTAAAACATAACTACTTTGTTAGATTTATTAGTTGTGTTTGTCTTAAGCAGTTAAGTCTTAATAAGGGCGGTTGTTAAGTCCGCCGAAACGTTGACAATACAGTTTGAAATAAGCTGAAATTTTTTTATTACTTGGTTCGGCAAAGATCAATTTCTACCTATCATTTTAAACAATTACTTCTGAAAGATCAACCAAATCTATCTAATTTTACAAAGTAGTTTCAGCAACTGCTCCATTGCGATACTTTTTTCCGTGCATTTATTCAAGATTTTCAGCAGCTTTAGCGGTCATATTTTTCTGTATAAAGAAAAGAATAACATAAGTTACCTTTATTTGAAATTGAAGATCAAATTGGTCTTAGCAATACAGTCTTGTACTACTTTATAGTAGTTGTCAAGATTCTCTTTAATGTGATGATTATAGAGAAAAAGAATTAGCTATCAATAATTGTGAAATGCAATGAATGCAAAAAGTTGGTAGCTAATACCCTTAATATTCACGGACAAATATCTAATGTCTATTCTACTTTTGACAAAGACTTATTTCCGGCGTAGACATAGGTAGTTGTACGCATCGTTGCTTGCACCTTTAAATACTTTGTTAAAGAATCAATATTTTAGAGCTCTATAATTTTTGTACTAATAATTAGAGACTTTTACAAAAAACTAGCGATTTCATTTGTAGCCCCAATTACAATTGAGATCAGTTTCATTACATGAGTTGTTTGTATGGATGGGAGACAGATTTTTGTCCCAAAGTCTGTAAAAAATATAGTTGAAAATTAGAAAGATTCTTATGGAAATTTTGTATTTGGTGAAAGAGTGAATGAAGATTTTTAAATTTCTGCAATGAATTTTTTCATTTACTAAAACTTTACAGAAGTTCAATAAAAAATGCTTACACGTGGTAAATGTTAAAACAAAAAACTAAACTATAAATTATTTTCTTAAATTTTATTACTATGTATAAACTAAAAAATATATTTGAATTTAATTCATCAGTTACCTAAAAAAAAAAACAGTATTTCTCTCTCAAACTAAAAGTATGATGAAATACTAGATCAATGATTCGTTAATTATTGATTAAACAATTACTTTATCAATTTAATATTTTTTAAATGACTAAGCAGTAGACTTACAGTAAGACGAACGTAATTTAACAAAAGCAACTTAGGGTCGTATGACTGAATACATAACCATTCGGGTTGAACATCGGAAATATGTATCAAAAGGCTCGGTCAGGTTGCGTACTGTTGAGGAGCTCGTTGAGTAAATACGTGACAGTCGCCGGACTGATCCACTCAGGGGCCTGGATGCCACCCTCAATGAAAACGCTCGGTTTGTACCTAAGAGGATCCAATTGGAGTTTTACCCCCTTGATCGAATGGCCTTCATAAGTACTTCCTGCGTCAATTTCTGTCAGCTGTAAATGTTGTGTTAGTGCTTAATGTTTTTGCTAAACTTTGGTGATAATAACATTCAAATATTAAAATTACTTTTTTATTTCATTCAGTTTATTATTAAACCTTTGAAGCATACGTTTTGTTTATATTTTTATGTTTGCAAAACAATAAGAATAATTATTTATGCGAGCTGGATATTTTTTCTATGTTTCTCATAACATCTTAGTTATCAATAAAATGGAAAAGACTCGATAGAAATGGGTTAATTACAGAATAAATGGCCAAAAAAGATGAAATGTAGGTGGTACTTCTCACGGACCACCATACCACAAAAGATTAATAGGATGCTGGTAAATTGAATAAATATTATAACGACTCATTGAGTTTATTGGCTGTTCTAAACATTATGAATTTACATTGCAATAAAGCGATAGCTGTTCCATTACTCAACCCATTCGTTATCAAACTGTTTATTTATAAAAGCTATTTACATCATATTGCACCACCTTATCAAAACTATTAACCCTTAATAAATTTAAAATCAATCTACCAATTAATCACCCACCTCTCCAGGACATTCGCGCGCCGCAGACTGAAGCCAGGCGTAAATTTCATCGAGACTGTGGTACAGCTCCTCCAGTCGAATTCGCCACTGCGTGTCTTTGGGTTCTCCTGATCAATGAGCTCCTGCACGTCTTTGATGCACGTCTCGTACTTCATGTTTGAGGCGTCCATGAGCTGGGCGAATGTAGACCTCTGGTCAGACGCGGCCATCAGATCAGCCTGTCGATCCACTTGGCTGGGTCTTTTCTGGTAATAGAATTTGAGGAAAGGGACATTTTTAGATTTTTATGATTATGGATTAATTTTCGATTTTCTCTGTTAGTATTAAATCGTGGAAAAATAAAAGTTTATAGGCTTGAGTATTTATAAACTTATATTTTTTGAGAACCTTCATTTTAAAATAGAATATTAGCACGATTAATAATTAAAAACTTTACAATCAGTCAAATGTTTTAGTAGAAACTATTTTAGAAATTTTAACGAGCCATTATTATACGCTAATTATTGTAAGACACGTTTGTAATTATACGTACATCTTAATTAAACGTCTTTAGATGTTCGAGTTGTTCTAAATGTTCGTTGGTTAACGGAATTATTCTAAAAACTTATTAATTTGTATCTTATCTTTTCAGCGAGGGTAAAGTATAATTATAATAACGAAAACAATTGCTTATAGCATCTTCTTTTCGAGGAATAACTAAGACTATAATTTTTATTAAAGTAATATTAAAATATCTTTAAAAAACTTGAAAACTTATAAATTTTAATTTTATGCAAAAGTGTTACAAACAACTAATTTACTGAACTCCGAAAATACCAGATTAATTTGAGTGTATTTTCAGCGTATGCTGATTTTATTTATTAAAGTTGACAATTTGAGCATTAATTATATGTGATTTTTTATGTTCTTCAATTGATCTCGCTACTCAAATCATTCTTATTTTTAAATATTTTATTAACAATTAAATTATAAAATTTAATTATACCACATTGAATAGTATATTATACTCAGATTTTTGAAGAGCTTACAATCAATGTAAAATAAAACTAAATCGGATATTTTTAAATAAAGTAAAGTCTATATTTTCGAAATTTTAACGTTGCAAGCTTGATTCTCCTTATATTTATAAACATGTTTAAACAAACATTTTTTTCAATAAAATGAATTTTGAAATCGTTTTCTACTAATTAAAAGTGACAGTATGTAATTTTGCTGTATTGTAAACTTCTGAAAATTTTGGGATTCGATAAGTAAAAATATTTGCTTTTAAACAATTGCAACTACATAAACATGAACTTCAAAATAAGTTAAAGATATTAATTATTGAACTTTTTAAAACTATTAAAAGATAGTTTGTTAATTTTTTAGTCTTAATCATTATATTACACTATTTTAAACGAAGAGAATTAATTGTTCAATAAATGTATTTGCTACTATAATAATTAATTATACAGATTTTCATCATATACGTACTTTAAAAAAGCGAAAGTAATCAATATAATTATAATCCCTACCTCAACAGTAAAGATTATCTTTCAACTTACGTTTTCGATAAGAAACTTAGAATGAAAGGCACGTAGCGCATCGAGGTAGTCGAAGTGCATTCGATGGCGCTGCATTTCTCCACCTTTCTTTGGATTAGCCATTTGATTGAATAACAAAAGCCCAATCTCTATAAATTGAAAATAAATTTGTTGAATACACGTTTACACGGACAGTTAATTTCAACTAGAGATAAACTCTCGATTTCTTTGAAAATTTAGCAACAAGCCTTAATTATTATGATTCCCAAATCACTTTTCCCACAAATATCTGAAGTCCAGTGTTCCATTACTCGCAAAACCATTACTCCAGCCCACTATACTCTCTTAAACCCAACCCACAATAAAGAAACATAATTTATGCAATCAGCGCGCAATGGCATCTCAACGATCGGCCGATGCAAATCCACACAATCCCGCATTATACATCCGACACAAATGAAAGGCAGAAGTTCAGCTCGCTGGCGGGTAAAAAGAAAAAGGCGGCAAAGTGCAGAAGACACTCGTCGAGCCGACAAGCGCGAGGCACTCGAGTCATTGCAGACTGCGTCTACGCTATTACCAGGTAAAAAGTAGGTGTCGCCTAGTTGAGAAAAGCCGGATTCAAAGGGTTAGAGAGCCGGAGGAATTGGATTTTCATAGACTAGGACGGGTTTTAAGCGGCCTGGCTTCTTTAAAAGTTTAACCTTCTTTTTAACGGCGGTGCGGTGATGGTTTGTACTTTGTGGATGTGGATGTGGTTGAATATGGGAACGGCTAGCGGGCGGAAATGTGATTGGACCTGAAAGTGCGGAATTTATTGATTACAAATTAGTGAGTTTTAAAAATGGTAATTATGTGGTTTTTTGGTAGTCTGGTTCGCGGAGTCGATTGTTAATTGAATTTTTTATATGTAAATGACTTTTTTAATACTTTGTAAAAGTAGTTAAAAACAAAAATATATATTTATTGAGTTGATAAAATTTAGGCTAATTTATGAAAATTTACTTCACTTTAAAAATTTATTTAATTTAAAGTAGTTTTTAATTAGAGTTTTTTGGTCTTTAAAATTATTAAAATAACAAAATTTTACTGTCTACTTACCGTATAAAGAACAGAAATAGAAAATTCAAAACTTTTTATTGAAATGGTCTTGCATTTTCCTTTGGTATACTAATGAAGTAACGTTCGCAAATATTTCTTTGTAAAAATGATCTGAAATTACCAAAATTACAGGACCTTTGTTCCTTCATTACTTCGTTTGCAATTTCAATCAACATTACCCTAGTTTACAAAAGTCAAAAAACATTTCTAAAATTGAAAACCATCTTATTGATCAAAATATTTCTTATAGCTTATGCATTTTATACAAAAAAAATTAAATTTTCAACGATTGTAACAACTCCAATATTCACTACACTCCACCTTAAAAACAAACGTTCCTTTATCCAAAGTACAAAATTTGAATAATTCGAAACGATGCGGTAAAGACAAAATAACTTTTAAATCGATATCGGCGACTTGTCGAAACGTCTCACGTTTCTCACAAAAGGCTAAAGAGATGAGGCTAAATGTATTTCCGCGGAAGCCAGAAGACGGTTCGGGGCGTAAGAACAGTAAAAAAAAGAACGCGCGAGAGGAGGGGGGGGGGGGGAAAAAAATTGCAAGAAATAAGAAGTGCGAAAGACGAGGAGAGAGAGAGAGAGAAACACAGTAAAATAAAGAGAAGAATGGCCGCCCGCGCCTCCCCGCAATTTATGCTAACGTGCGCGAACGTAATTCGCCTAGCCGGCTCGCGCTTGTACCGCTGCGATCGCGCGGGCTGGGGATAGAGTAACAAGAATAACGAGGATATTCTTTTCTCGACTTTCGGGCAGACTTGTCTTGCATAACATTATACACCTTTTGAGATCTTTGTTCTTTTTTTGCGCCGGCTGTGAGTGTGGATCCTTTTCTGGGGGTCTTATTTGTTGAGTTTGTTCGAGCGTCAGTGTATTGCTCTTGAGACCTTTTGTTGTTTATGTTTATTGTTGGTTGTTATAATATGTTTATGTGGACGCATGGGAGAATAAAATAATATGGGTAGTATTGACGTCGATGATATTTTAATTCACTTTTATGTAATTTTTTGTAATTATTATTTTTAGAAAAAAACTCGTATTAATTTACTTGAAGAAAAATATGTATGTATAAAAATCTACGATTCTGCACAACTTTAAATAATTAAATTTTAATTAGAGCATACCTACAAATTTTAATTTCAAATCACTAAAGCAATTATTATGCTATAAAGAGATGTAACTAATGATATTTTAGAAAATTTTTTAGAATACGAAGATTTTGCAAAACATTGTTTTTTTATATTATTTAAATTATTCTTCTGAAAGATTAACATCAGCTAGAATTTTTCAAAAATGAAATTAAAGCAAACGAGATTGTTAAAATAAATATAGCATTCTTTAAATGATCGAAGTAAAAGAAATGCCTCAGCTCAGAATTCGCACAATTAGTTTACAGCTATGATAGGCATTTAATCTCGCCTTTAATTATATGTATAAACCAGTCTTCGCTCACCTGTATCTCAGCCAAGCAGAAGGGAAAGTAATCCGGCCATTCACAAAGTATTCTATGAAAATTCAAGTAATTCGCAGTAATAGCTTAGCTCGCTGTCAAATAAATAGAGCACTGCATCGCATAAACCGAGAATCTCACATATATACCTACCTCTCCCCAGCGAACCACACACGTATATTTATACACCCTCTACACCCCACACACAGATGCATATATACGTATATATATATATATTTCATGCAGCTTTGAAAAGAGAGCGAGAGAGAGAGGGGGTCGGGAACACGAAAGATGTAGCAGCCGCGTAAGCGCGAAGATGAAGAAGCAATTATTCTAATGGAGGCTTTGGGAGGATTGTGGCCGAGACAAGTGAGGTAATCCATGAATAATACCCGCAGCGCGCTCCCTACGCTCTCCCTCTCTCTAGCATTGCGTTCATGCGGCCTCATCCTCCAGCGCTGCAGCCTTCCTCCCTTTCCCGTTTTGCCGGCAGCCCTTCTCTCTCTCTCTCTCTCCCGACTATACGTACCTGCTAATATTATGCTAAACTCGCATAATCCTTAAATGCTGGCCTCGCCGACGTGTCTCTCGCGTCTCGCTATATAACGAGCGCGAGGCTCTCCCTGTGTTTAGCCGTGCGGCCGCGTGTTTGTATAGATATATATAGGTGCGCGTCGCGAGAGAGTAAGCATTTTGAGTTTCGACGACGCGCGGCCTGCGGTTGCCAGTGTGTATACGCGTGCACCGGTGAGATTCGCCCACTCAACGAGGGCTTTGGGCATCGCGATATTCAATAGCGCGATCCCCACGAGGCTTGCGCGCTCTGCGCTGCTGGTTGCGGGGTTTTAAAGTTTAGCGGCGAGGTGATTAATGGATGACTTGTTTTAGGAACTGGTATTTTTTTTCTGTTTGTTTCGATTTTTTGTGATGAAAGAAAAAAGTTTTATTTTAGTTTATGTTTTTATACATGAAACAATCGGTTTCTTATTTTCCTATATTGCGAGGTTTCTATCTAATGTTATTTAATATATCATCTGGTATGATAATTAAATTAAGCTTTCTAGAAACAAAGTTTAATTTTATATATTCTTTCGTTTCAGAAAAAAAAGTGACTTTACTTTTTTTGCCCGCATCAGTTAGAGTCAATTTTTATAGTTTGTCATATTATTTTGCAAATTGCTTCACGTAATAAAAATGTAAATAAACATTTATAGCTTGCTTTTAAAGACAAAATGTATAAAATTATAAATGATAATTAAATAATATCATAATTTATAAACAATAATTACATAATAATAATTATTTAATTTAATTAATAATAAATATAATAATTATTATTTCATTATTATGATTAAATATTTATTTAATTTACGATACAATTATTTTGTAATATTTTTAAGAATAAAAGTATAAAATGATCATCAAACGAATTCAAATATTTCGAAATTTCGCGCGCTTCAGTATAGGGTAACACCCAATAGATGGCGCCTACCAGAAATAGCCATTCACGTAAGAAGAAAAGCGATCTTTAGAAGACTTAAGAGAAGGCGGAACGGCTGAAAGCATACTTACCTGGCGCAGAGGCTACCGTGATCATGAAGGCGGTTCCTCCAGGGCGAGGCTCTTCCATTGCACTACGGTTGAGCTGACCC